>JAEAOA010001920.1:1144871-1273611 GCA_016746295.1 Potamilus streckersoni
GGCAATCCGAAGTAATCATCATAAACTCGAAACAGATGTCATTATCAAACGTGGATTGTATAATTTTGATGACAAACGCTATTGTGAAAATGGGGTAGATACATTTGCCCTTGGGTATTGTTATGATGATAGATCTATACTCGACATTATCTTTTCCAACTGAAATTTTATCTAAACTTATAAAACAATGTTTGAAAATTTGACAATGACAAATAGCTACAATAGTAACATCAAATATCTAATGATGGACGGTAAACAATTGACAGTTGAATTTAATAATGAAACATCAGGTATATGTTTTAATGGAACATGTGACAAGTTAAAACTTTCGCTCATCAGATCTGATGACAGCATGTATTTCAATTATCTCGAACAATTGTATCAAAAGTTGCTAACGGAATTTAAAAACTTTCACAGCCCCATTAGCCAACAAAACTATACTAAACTCACAATTGATCTCGATCGGTCAAAGGTATATTTTATCAACAAAAAATATCCTCTGAACAAACCAGAAATGAAAGATCTGTTTGAGTCCCGTAGCTGTGTGAGTGGTAAAGTAAAATTTAGTATCTATAGTCGTGATAATGAAATATTTTTAATATCAACAGTTGAAACATTAATCATTGGTAACGAGATATAAAATAATATCATTTTCATTCTAATGCTAGTTTAATTTCCACCTTGTTAACTGAAACATTCTAATACACAGTTTAATTTTCATCCTGTTATCTTGTGGTAAAAACCCGTTAGCCGTCTTTAGAATAATTGTATTCCACACATGCGCTGTTCTAACAAATTAGTCACCTCTGTGTAAAGAGCTTATCGCATTCCAACACCTGTTGTTTTGTTTGGTTACAAAATACCTGTTTACATAGTAGTAGTAGGGGGAAAAAAAGAGGTGGGGGAGGGTGAGTCAAAGCCCTGTTTTATTTTGGAAAAAAAGGGGGTGGGGTGGGGGATAATTTAGGACTATAATTTATACTTGTTTGGAGGGTAAAAAAAACAAAGTGAGTTGAAAACCTGGTTTTCCTCTACTACTCACTATACTATACATACTACCAGTAATACTATTACAGCCTTTAGCAAAACTACTGCCACCGTTTTTATTTATCCTATTACCACCACCAGCACAACGACAGTCACGGCAATTATTAATATGGTTACCATCCACTTGTGTTTCTAATGCTACTTTTATTGCTAACACTATTACCGCCAATTGCACAACTACTGCTGCTATTAATACTGTTATTTTTCCACTAACACAACTATTGTCATTGCTGTTATTATTACTATTGCGGCTATTATGTAACTTACTGGTACTGCTATTATTAATTCTATCTCCTCCACAAGCACTCCTACTGCCATTGCGTTTATTAATGTATAATATTACAGCTATTAGCGTTAGTACCCCAAATAGTATTACGGTCAGCATCACTACTACTACTGCTACTACTACTATGCTATTACCAACAGAACAACTGTTATTAATAATACTATTAAGGCAACAACTGCTAATGCTATTATTAATACTATCGCTGCCACTGGGACTACCCCAACCACTACTATTATCAATATTACTATCGCCTCCAGCACTAATACTATCACTACCAAATATATTACCACATCTACTGCCAATGCTATTATTACTCCTACTGCCACTAGCCGTTACTGTTGCTACTGTTGTTAATACTATAACCATCGCAAACAATACTCCTGCCACTGCTATTATTACGCTTCTACCGCCACTAGTATTACGATTTCTACTTTCATTATTGATGCTATTACTGCCACTAGCACTACTAGTGCTACTGCTACCACTGCCATTATTATTACTATTACCGCCGTTAGTACTATTACTAGCACTGCTATTAATAATACCATTACCGCCACTGACACTAATGACACTACTTCTGTTATTAATAATGATATTGCAGCCACTAGTACTACTACCTGCACTGCTATTATTAACACCATTACCGCCACTGACACTAATGACACTACTACTGTTATTAATAATGCTATTGCCGCCGCTAGTACTATTACTAGCACTGCTATTAATAATACCATTACCGCCACTGACACTAATGACACTACTACTGTTATTAATAATGCTATTGCCGCCGCTAGTACTATTACTAGCACTGCTATTAATAATACCATTACCGCCACTGACACTAATGACACTACTACTGTTATTAATAATGATATTGCAGCCACTAGTACTACTACAAGCACAACTATTATTAACACCATTACCGCCACAAGCACTACTAATACTACCAGTTATAAGCAATGCTGTTACCGCCAATAGCACTACTACTACCACTGATATTATCACTAGGGCCAATATCACAACAACCACCATATATCTTATTACTAATATTTTTACTATTACTGCTACCAATTTAACCACTTCATTTACTGCTAATACCACCACATCCTATCAAACATCCACCACTTCTACTTCTACTGCTACCATCAAAATGACCACTACTGTTTTTATTACCTTTCTACAGGTTTTCCCTGTCCAGTAAAGTGTCGGACATTTTGGGGAAGGATGATTTGTTTTATGACAAACTTCGAAGCCAGCACGCTACACTGGAAGATCTGCTGGCACACCGATTGGGCGTCCCTAGCAACAACAATATCAGGCTTGATGATTCGCTGACCAGAGAAAATCTTGCTGGGTAAGCAAAACAATTTCATTTTTTGGGTCTTTTAGAAAAACTTTGACAAAACTAAATCACGAATGCATAGCTTAAACTGCAACAAAAATATTTTGCTTAACTTTTTTGTGTTGATTCCGAAATATTTAAAAAATGTAGAGAAATCAATTGTGGTGGATACTGGCTGCTTTAGAATATTACTACGGTTTAATACATAATATCTGGCACCTGTAGTTAAAGTTATGAATCATACTGGAACCACACGTCATGCTAAAGTTAGAACTTCCAGTTCATCCTTCTGCACACGCTAAGGGTGGATGAAAGGGAATAAAAGGTTAAGGTGGGATAGTTAGGCTTGTGTTCGGCATTTAAGACCGTCATCATTGTATATTTTTCACTCACTTATTTTTTCCGCCCTTTAGGAAAAGTAACATGGAATGTGTGACTGTACAGTGAATTGAACCCGTGACCAGAAAGGCATTAAGCGATAACTTTACCACTGTTATTATTCATTGCCGGTTCAATGTTTAAGACGGTCCTATTTTTCATTTGTCGTTTCAGGCGATTGAAGTATTTAAAACCCGCTGGTGGGTTCCGTACCAGTTTCTACTACAACAACCTGATGTACGGACTGATCACTTTCATCACAGAAAGGCTTGGCGGCCGGAAATGGGAGGATATGGTTACGACAGAGATATTCCAACCACTAGGAATGACGGCATCCGATTTTATCACGACTGTCGATTGGGAGAAAGTTGACATCGCTGTGGGATATATTGACAGAGATGGACAATTTTATGAAGTGCCCAATGAATTTTCAAGGTTTCCAGAATATTTTCTCTCCTTCTCCTCCCCTTTTTTCTCCTCTTCGTTACAAGAAAATAATTCACGATGGAATATATTTCCACACTCCTGTTACTACTACTACTACTACTACTACTACTACTACTACTACTACTACTACTACTACTACTACTACTATTCAGGTGTCTCTACCAACATTACACACATTCACAAATATTTACCAAGATGAAGATATAACAAGCCGAATGTCTTTTACTTGACTAATTTTCAAACCTAATGAATATCAGCTATAAGTGCGTATTGTGGAAATCTCCTCTGCCATATACACTCTACACTAACCCGCCTCTATTTATACATTTGAATGAAACGTATATGGAAATAGAACCTTACACGACAGCATAAACTGGTCAAAAGGTGACAAACAATACAGTCTTTGAAAGTAAAAAAAATACCAGTAATGTGTAAATTAACCTGACTACCACATGCAATGTGGCCCAAGATTTTTCTTCTCGCTACTATTGAAAAGGGTGATCAGGTTCGATTACATTTTGCAAGAAAAGCTACATCTTAAAGTCTCTCTTCAAAGTTCATATTTATATCACGCATTGATTCAAACTTTTAAACGTGTGATGTATGTATGTATGCATGTCTGTATATGTATGTG
Source organism: Potamilus streckersoni (assembly GCA_016746295.1). Classification (NCBI taxonomy): domain Eukaryota; kingdom Metazoa; phylum Mollusca; class Bivalvia; order Unionida; family Unionidae; genus Potamilus; species Potamilus streckersoni. The sequence goes on from JAEAOA010001920.1 coordinate 1,149,006, forward strand.
TCTGTATATGTATGCATGTCTGTATATGTATGCATGTCTGTATATGTATGCATCTGTACATGTATGTGTCTATACATGTATTCATGTCTGTATATATATGCACGTCTGTATATGTATGTGTCTGTACATGTATGCATGTCTGTACGTGTATGTGTCTGTATATGTATGTGTATGTCTGTACATGTATGCATGTCTGTACATGTATGCATGTCTGTACATGTATGCATGTCTGTACGTGTATGCATGTCTGTACATGTATGCATGTCTGTACATGTATGTGTCTGTATATGTATGCATGTCTGTATATGTATGCATGTCTGTATATGTATGTGTCTGTACATGTATGTGTCTGTACATGTATGCATGTCTGTACATGTATGTGTCTGTATATGTATGTGTCTGTATATGTATGCATGTCTGTATATGTATGCATGTCTGTATATGTATGCATGTCTGTACATGTATGTGTCTGTATATGTATGCATGTCTGTACATGTATGTGTCTGTACATGTATGCATGTCTGTATATGTATGTGTCTGTATATGTATGTGTCTGTATATGTATGCATGTCTGTATATGTATGCATGTCTGTACATGTATGTGTCTGTACATGTATGCATGTCTGTATATGTATGTGTCTGTATATGTATGTGTCTGTATATGTATGTGTCTGTATATGTATGTGTCTGTATATGTATGTGTCTGTATATGTATGTGTCTGTATATGTATGCATGTCTGTATATGTATGTGTCTGTATATGTATGTGTCTGTATATGTATGTGTCTGTACATGTATGCATGTCTGTACATGTATGCATGTCTGTATATGTATGTGTCTGTATATGTATGCATGTCTGTACATGTATGCATGTCTGTATATGTATGTGTCTGTATATGTATGCATGTCTGTACATGTATGCATGTCTGTACATGTATGTGTCTGTACATGTGTGTGTCTGTACATGTATGTGTCTGTACATGTATGTATGTCTGTACATGTATGTGTCTGTACATGTATGTGTCTGTACATGTATGTATGTCTGTACATGTATGTGTCTGTATATGTATACATAAGTTGCATATGCATGAATGACTGAATGTCTTTGTATGCACATGTGTTTAGATGTATGTATTATGTTGTTTGTGTATGTATGCATGTGTGGATATATGTATGCGTATATCTTTTATCTTTGTGATATGTGCGTATATGCATATATATGCATGCGTCTGTATATGTATGCATGTAAGTATATATATATAGCTAATTTCCTTTCTATGAGGGCTTTAAGAATAAATAGTTCAGTTAACCGTGTTACCCTTTTTCAAATAAAGTCAGGGCCGTCAAGAGGGGGCTAACCTGGCAGAACAACATCTTTTAATTAAAGAAAAGCTTTGTTTCAACGGGAGCGCAGAGAGGTACTGGTATTTTTTACCCCAGGTAGCGTGATCGCGCTCAACAGCCCTAAATAAGGTCATCATCGTTGAATCTATGAAATATGGGTCTCGATTTTAATACTAGGGTGGAACGTTTTGCTTATCCATTTTCCTTTTTTTTTTAGAAACTGAAAAGTACAATACCTTCCTGGAATAGGAACTGGGTTTAACAAACAGATCGATTTTAAATCTCAACACCGTTTTGTGATAGGTACACTAATGTTATTCACAAACTCTTGTTACACGTTGCTACAAACCAGATGCTCTTTGTATAATTATATAATGTAAATTCCATCTGTAAAGTCTAAAGTCATTAAATTCATGAACTGTAATATATTCAAATTCATTTTCTCAGCATTGACATTCTTTTGCAATAAGAGTTGTTATGCAAACAAATACTTATGTAACTGTGTGATAAGAGAAGTTCAGTCTACTCACAATGTTATATCTGCTCGAGTCCCTGGACTTATTAGCATGTCAAATTTATATGTGTGTGTGTGTGAGAGAGAGAGAGAGAGAGAGAGAGAGAGAGAGAGAGAGAGAGAGAGAGATAAAAGAGAGAGAGAGAGATAAAAGAGAGAGAGAGAGAGAGAGAGAGAGAGAGAGAGAGAGAGAGAGAGAGAGAGAGAGAGAGAGAGAGAGAGAGAGAGAGAGAGAGAGAGAGAGAGAGAGAGAGAGAGAGAGAGAGAGAGAGAGAGAGAGAGAGAGCGATTTTCCTGGAAATCAAGATAAAACATTTTTTTTCTTTTGAGTTTTGAAAGCACATCCAAGTGTAACAAGATAACCGAGTTTGGGATTTTCGGATTTTCGGTTTGATAACAAAACATCATTGATGGAAATACAATACAATGTATTTAATATTATATGAAAATATCAAATGAACTATGATAGATACGTGCGTGAATGGGTCCCAATATGGAACTAATTAACATAATCAGCATGATCTTACTAATGCAGTAAATACGGTATCAAGACAAAGAAAGAACGATTCACGGTATATAAAGAACAAATATGACTTCACAGTAGTAAAATACAAATTATATTTTCGTTCAAAATAACGAATTGATAGTTTTACTCATGATAGTAAAACAAATGATAGTTCGTTCAAAATAACGGATTGATAATTTTAATCACAATATCTACACAATAGCAAATACTGGGTATTACAAAAGCCCTACATTAGTCAACGGCCAAAATATTATATATCTGGAGCAATGCATATACTTCCTTAACTCTTGCTACCAGTTCCACTAGACAAACAAACAAAGATTTGTCGTCACTTGACCACTATTGATTCCTAGGTTTGACAATCAGCACCCGACACTTTGGTGTGCAACGCCCGATTTCCCTCAGCCCGACTGGTAACGTTGGAATATTCAAAGCACTCGAAAACATACGCACAGCACACGCAGAATACGCAGCTCTACACAGCACAGGCAGCTTTTCACAGCTGTACACAGCACAGCTCAGCATTAAACTCTACAGCATAACACACTACGGCAACAACACAGCACATCAACACCAATACGGCACTGCAACACCAACACAGCTCTACACAAACAGAATATCAAACCACTGCACCAACATAGCACTGCAACACCAACACAGCTCTCTACAGCTGGAGATATGCAGGTCTCACAGTAGACCTCTGATCGACAAAACGGTTCGTAATGTGATAATTTCGTTCCAGTTTGAATTATATATACACAATGTAGCTCACCATCGTCTGTGTAATTCATGTATTCGGTTTTTCTAGCCTGAAGCACTTCGCACGTGCCGAGCAAGGAAGAACCGAACTCACTATTTTCGAAATATAGAATATACATTGATCACCCTCGGGTATCATTGTACACTAAAAGCGAAACTCGAGTACGTTTACTTAATGAAGAAAAAATATTTACACAATTCCGTGACACTGAGATTGGTCTGTGATGGCAAGATTATCAAATTAACTGCTGTGCTGAACTCAACAGTATGTCAGCTTGGTACCATATTTTTGTCAGACCAAAGCAGACTATAGTAGATACCATTGGAAGATTCCTTCATGTCGTAGTGATCATTCATTCGGGGGAAGAGTTGAAAATATAATCTTGATGACAGTCGTCGTAGCTGCCATATTTACATCTTTTTCATTTAGGACCGACTAAGTATCATAAGAAATCTATTGAAGCCATGAGCGGGGTAGAGTGAGGTAACAATATTTTCAAGGTATGACTTTCCATTCAGAATGAGTAGCGATAACCCATTTTAAAGAAGGTAGCTGTGGCCTCTATATTGAACGAGAGATCAATAACTTTTTATTCAAGACTAACTGGACATCATAGTAAGTCTTATGGCGGAAACCTCACACCTATGTGACTTTCTTAAAAAGTACAGTTGTGATAACAATATTTCAAAAATGACTACCATGGTTGCCATGTTGAGTACTATAGTGAAAACCCCATATTCATAAGACGATGTGAAAAGCCCATATTGATATCACCATGTGAAAACCCCATGTTGATATGGCCATGTGAAAACCCCATGTTGATATGACGATGTGAAAACCCCATGTTGATATGACGATGTGCAAACTCCTTGTTAATATGACGATGTGAAAATCCCATGTTGATAGGACTATTATGATAAGAAAGTCTAAGGTTGTTGTTTAGACGTTTTCTATCATAACCTTTTTCTCGTGTCTAGTTACGAGAAGGTAGAAAGTTCAGCATTCATAAGAATAAGGTGTCACTTATGATGATGTAGATACGGTTACATCTTTTTGTGGGGAATGCTTTGGCTACGAGAAGGTACCAAGAATCTGTAAGAAATAGACATTATACTCTTTTGAGCCTGGAGTCTCACTTTATTGACATATATATATATATATATATATATATATATATATATATATATATATATATATATATATATATATATATATATATATATATATACTAAAGATACAACATGTAAATTTATTTATGTTGAAAATACATACAATACATATTACAATACTTATTAAATAGTTCTTCCACAATCTAGTATTTCATTTGTCCATTCATTTTTTCTGTATTTTTGAATATAAGTGATTTAAATATTCAAAGAGCCTAAAATTCAATAACTGTAATAAATGTATTTTATTTTATTTATTGTAAGGTAAAGACCTGAAAAAGATGTGAGTGTTATACTTATTATTTAAAGAATATATATTTAATCACAATTAAATTATAACATGAAGCTAGTAATTATTTCAACCAAATACTAATGAACAGCGAAGCTGTAAAATATTTCATTACATTATGATTGTGGAAGAAGGGAACTCAATAATATTATATTATAAATACAATGAACATCATTCAGTAAAATATTAAATCAGTAAAATATTTCATAGTAGAAAAGAGAACTCACTATTACATTATATTGATGAACTAAAAATAATTCTGAAGAATACCACAACTCACTATAAAATCTTTAATTTCCAAAAGCGAGTATAAAGCATAATTTTCTTACCTGTAAGAAATAGACATGATACTCTTTTAAGCCTGGAATTATACTGAGAATAAAGCAGCTCAAAGCCTTTTTTATATTCTGGAAGCTGCCTGATCACGAGTGCTTCATCCAGTCTCAAAAGATGTTTGTCTAAAAATCACGCGTGCTTCTTGCGTGCTAGCCAAGGACAGCTTTAACTTTATATCAAGTTTTTTTTTTGGGGGGGGGAGATAGATTGTGAGTGTTTGGACTTTATTTTTTCGAAGTAACGACCTTTTGGATCATATATTGTCCATAACCTTCCATTAGCAAGTGGTCATTCACATCGTGAACTTAATTAATTTAATTAATTCCCAAGGGTGATTATCAATTACTTTGTTCCCAACATCACAACGCAATTTAATAAGGTTTTATTGATTGAATGGTGAGATAAAACATTCGGCTTCTATCCGATGGTGAACTATTGAACAGGCTTATTAATTAGGCTTTTTCCATTACCAAGTGATAGCTGATCAATAATAAATGCTTAATCTAAATTCATTTCAATGTCTTTATTATATTCAGGATATGAATTATTGATTGGACCACGCTTCTCCTAAATCCAAATCAATATCAAAGCACTATCTTAAATTTGGATGTTTTTGTCTTCCAATAACTAGAGATTTCAATATGTTGTACACAAATTAATATTTTCGTTTCTTTCTTTTAGAATTGATATCTTGATAATTACCTCTTGGTTAAATTAGCCGAGACCTCGAGGCTAGTAAAAACAAATGATAAGTATACGAGGAAGAAGAAAGAAAAAATATTAAAAATCAAAAATTACAATGCTTAGGTAGATGAAAAAATGACAATGCATTGGTAAGTTGATAAATTGCAAAAAGGCAATGAGAACAATGTTCATTGCAGTACATATTGTGAAATTCAAAAAAGAATACAATAAAATGTATAATTATCAATAAACTGTAAGGTACGTTGACAATGCACCAAAATAGATATGATAAAAGATACAAAGAAAAATGTACCATAAAATGTGTAATAAGGAGCCAATATAAATTGAAAAAGAGATTGCAATGACACAATGAAGAAAAATATTAAAAAAAGACCAAAATACAATGCACTGACAAAAGTTAAGAAATAGGAAAAAACAAATTACCCCGTAGTACCTCGATGAGGAATGAAGAAAACAATATATTAAGAAAACATTAAACTATGCAATGTGACAGGATAATACGTAATATGACGTCAGTATGGTAAAGAAAGAGTTTATTCAAGGCAATCTTACGAAAACACAATTGACACATTCAATGAAATTCATGTACAATAGTGAGAAGTACACGAAAACACTCATGACAATAGTTAATGAATATTAAAGGTATAATAGTGTAAATTACAACGAAATTCCATGTGACAATATTCAATAACATCAAAATTTCAAGAGGAAAAAATTATAACGAAATTACATTTGATAATATGCAATAAATGTCAAAATTACAAGAGGAAAAATTATCATGAAGAAAAATTGTCGGCACGACATCTGAAAAAGAGAAGTGAGATGCAATCCCCCCCCTAAAATTCTATTAATATTAGGTCTGTCAAAGAGAAGGAAAAAAAATCTACATTATTTACCCTATGACTAGTCACGTCAGACGATTGTCGTCATGACTGGAGAGAAGTCCAGACGGTTTCCGTCATAGACATGTCATAACTAGAAACATATGCATGTAAAGAATGTATTACCCACCAGGAACATCAACCTTTTATTGTTTGGAGGTAGCTTTAGACTCTAATAGTGCCAAGTAGTCCGGCAATGCCGTCCGTTGAGGAAACATTTGGATTCGACCTGAGAAGCGAAGTTGAGGGCGATAAGCAGTGGGCTGATCGCGCTCTTGGCGGTGCTGAGTGCACTTAGGACAAGTACAACCGGGTCTTGCTCGCTTCGCCAAATATTCCTCGAGATTATGAGCATCTCGGCATATTTTTTAAACCTATGAAAAGGAATGTTTGGGTCTTGAAAGCCCCATGTTGATATGACGATGTGCAAACTCCTTGTTAATATGACGATGTGAAAATCCCATGTTGATATGACCATGTGAAAACCCCATGTCGATAGGACCATATATTCATGAGGTATAGCTATAAAATTATTTTTAAGATGGCATCCGTAATTTGGAAGTCTCAGCACCACCATTTTCATTTAGGACCAACAAGACCATAGGATGAATGCATGCAAACTTTCAACTCCGTTCTTTTAAAAGTTTAGGATGAGTATTCATAACAAACATGTGCAAGACGGACGGACGAATCGACAACCGACAATGAACGAATGACCGTCCATTAAGTTCTTCTGATTTGACTAGATGCGCTAAACATGTAGAGAATAATAAAAGTATTGACGAAACGGAACTAGAAACAAAGAGTGTGATGTGTGATGTGATTAGGATTTTTAACGTAGCTTTAACAATTTTTCAGTCATGTCGTTATGATGTCTGCAGTGCGGTAGTTTATAGTGATGTCTAGCACTGGGGCATCATGCTCAGACATGCACCGTGATGTCCCACCCAGTCACATTATCCTGACACCAGGCTGACCAGTCCTAACACTAACCTCTAAATGCCGAGCGTCAAGCGAGAATGCTGATAGTACCATTTTTGTAGTAAGTTTTTGGTATAATTCGACCGGGGATCGAACCCACGACCTCTCGCATCTTAGGCGGACGCTCCTAGCAAAGAGAGAAATGAAGGAGATATAGAAACAAAGAAAAGAGAAATTATTTGGCAATTTAACTTCAGAATCAACAAGAATCCTAAATATCAATTTATTTGTGATACTGTATGCTTGCTTATTGAAGACACCGATTTTGTTTTATGTTGCTACATATACCGCGTACAAATTGACAAAAGCAATTTTTTTAAAGATCGTTGTGTTATATACCTTTGACGTTGTAAAGTAGAATAAAGGAACTGTTATTTTTATTTACTTGACTAGCATTGTTATGCTCTTTTTCAAGAATGATGATGATAATGATGATGGTGATTATGTTGATGATAATTAATAGTATTACTATTGCTAATCGCAGTATTAAATTTAATGGAGACAAATATTTAAACGGTGTGCAAAACTCTCCAAATCATCTTTGCTACAATTTCTTCATGAAAGTTCAAATCATAACACGCATTGTTATAATTAGACAAGAACAATATTAGCTATTAATAGTGTCCAACCGCATTTTCACTAAATTTGAAATGTTCTTATTTTGCAATGTATTTCTTGCAAACATAAAAAAATGTACAAGTAGAATTTAATGGCCTACCGTAATTTCCTGAAGAATATCAGCAAAATGTTTTCAATTTCTTTGAAAAGAGCGGTGTTCATTATGTTTCCAGAATCACCAATTCCGTTTCTATTTTTCCAATTTTTCTAATTTGACAAAAATTTGCTATTAACGGAGAACTATCTATTAATAGCACATTATCGATCTCCAACTGTGTTACATATAATATTATTTATTTATGCAACCTAACATTTATATTTTATTAGTTCTCGAGACGATTTGCTTGCTATAAGTAATTGGGTAGCAAAGTGCGCGAAAACCCATCTACAGTACGCATCAGGGTAGAAAAGTGCGCGAGAAGGCAGTGGCACAGACGCATTACAAATATGCTGTGCAAACAGAGATACGGTATTTCGAACTAAAGCACATGATGTTTTGAATCCAGTAGTACGTGTATATTTTTGTGTATGGTATGATGTAAGAAATAAATACCGACGTAATGGCGACATTCAGTTACTTGTATTGCAAGGATTTTATCACTAAGAAAGGACGTCGCAATCTCTGTCCCATTTACAAAACGGGACATCTCTTTTAGAGGTGTCCCCAGCAATTCGTGAGTATTTTCACCGATCCTCCTAATGTCGGTGGGCCTCCTAATGTTGGTGTGAACATGGGGTTTTCCTCCTAATGTAGGCAATGTGTCAACACACACACACACACGCGCGCACGCACGCACGCACGCACACGCACACTGGTTTACTATAACTTCACATCACCATATCTCTCTCAATCTCTTGTTGCAGGCTATGGGGACTTCTTTGTGGGTCCGGATGCGTGCTAAGTAACGCCCTGGACATGGCGAAGTGGATGATGTTTCATCTTTCTGGCGGGCGGAATACGGAAGGAGTCTGGGTTCTCAGGGAGGGGGTATTGGATGAGGCCCACAAGAAGCAACAATCTGTGCCATCCTCCACAATCAGTTCGTACTTGACTCGCCCCACCGCCCCCGTCACCTTAAGTGAGGACAACTATGGATTCGGCTGGAAAATAGGGCATTACCGAGGTAAAATGCATAAAAAATATTTTTGCCCGGAAAATCATAAAAAAAATTGAACTTGAGTTTTATCGTAAGATTGTTGGTTGAACCTATAACAAATACGCTAGATCACGTGATATACTTTTGATGCCGCTGACGAAGTTTTGGTTTAAGACTTTAACTCGTGAATCCCTCCTCTAGATTTCAATATTTCCATCGAAACAATAATTTAAAAAAAAATATTGGTTGGTTAATTATGAACTTAATTATTTTGTTTTATCCATATCTTAACATAACACTTCTGCACACTCTGAGGAATCTGTATAAATTCTTGAAGAAAATGAAATTGCTTTCCTAAATTCGGAGTATGCTGACTGCAAGATGGAATTTGTCGATGACTGAATGCCTATACAAGAAGTGAACCAGATTTTATTAACTATGACACTGTTATAGACCATCCTCAAGAATTGAATCATACAGTATGGTCCGGCTATCAACACGTAAGGGAGATAAATCAGTATGGAAAAAACTTCTATAACTATGACAGATGACTTTAAAGGATTGCTAATGGCGAGTGTGGATCAAATAAATAAATGAATACGGAAATTAAGTATATCCATGGCAAGCCGACCTTAGCAGTAAATTATCCTTTACTGAGATATCTATTTAAAAAAAATATACCGTCCATTGACATAGATGATAATTTGCAATTTATGCATACTCACATTGTAATTTCCCTTGCTTCCACTGGCAAATTAGAACAGAAAGCAGTGAAAGACTCTGGAGGTAATGTAATAGATACACAGGTAAAACCCAGAACTATCTTTAATTCAAAATCATAAGGAACTATTGCATGGAAACGTGGATGCGAATTTAAATGATATTGACTATAATAAACTAACTGGATGCGTAAAACAAAATTACTGGTATTTACCAGGATGCACGAAACCCTTTGGAAGCAGTCGATACATAACAAAGTCGTGCTGTGACACTTCGAAGAAATTGTTTTTTTTTTTTTTTTTTTTTTTAAGGTCAGTCTTGATTCGACAGATTTTATAGTCGCTATACGCAAAGCCTTAAACTATCGAAGACAGTTATTAACGCAAGGTACAATTGGATCTCTTAAATGGAAACGTATATACAAATAGTGCATGTTCTAAATTAATTACAAAAAGAACAATTAAACAATTCGATGATTATAAGTTCTATAGAAACGAATATAGATCTCTTACGAGAAGAAAACATGAGTCGAGAGGTATTTTTCTGTTCCAATATCTAGTAAGTGAATTAAAAAATCACAGGTTTGACTTGTTTGCCGTATTTATAGGCTGTGATAAAGCTTTTAATATGGTAGAGAGGTATTTTTCTGTACCAAAGTCTAGTCAGTGAAAATAGGAGTTGAAAAATACAGAGTTATTAAGGCAATTCCTAATGATGCAAACTAATCTTTTAAGTCCATTTGACTTAGTACTGGTGTATTATAAAGTCCCTTAAGTCCATTTGACTTAGTACTGGTGTATTATAAAGTCCCTTAAGTCCATTTGACTTAGTACTGGTGTGTTATAAAGTCCCTTAAGTCCATTTGACTTAGTACTGGTGTATTATAAAGTCCCTTAAGTCCATTTGACTTAGTACTGGTGTATTATAAGTCCAGTCGTGACGGTTGAGAATTGTCGACTTTACTGTTTCCTTTATTTTTGAATAATCTGAAATCCTTTTTAGTTAACAGAAAAAACCCCTAGAACCATTCTTACTGTTGTATGTAGACGACTTAATTGTCTTTGCTGGCACTCTACGCCGGTTCTTGTTAGATTACATGCATATGACTTAAAGTGTAAATTTAAAGTTACCACCTTCCTTCCTTCCAAAAAAGAAACAAGAACAAAACAAATAAGTGAATGTATTTAGCTGTGGGGGCTATGTCAAACGTTACGAAATTTTTACTATGGCAATATAGAGGTAAATATTGGATCATATTACAAGTAGTTATTATGGATATTTGTTACTATGACAATGTAGAGGTAAATATTGAATCATATTACAAGTAGTTATTATGGATATTTGTTACTATGACAATGTAGAGGTAAATATTGGATCATATTACAAGTAGTTATTATGGATATTTGTTACTATGGCAATGTAGAGGTAAATATTGAATCATATTACAAGTAGTTATTATGGATATTTGTTACTATGGCAATGTAGAGGTAAATATTGAATCATATTACAAGTAGTTATTATGGATATTTGTTACTATGGCAATGTAGAGGTAAATATTGAATCATATTACAAGTAGTTATTATGGATATTTGTTACTATGGCAATGTAGAGGTAAATATTGAATCATATTACAAGTAGTTATTATGGATATTTGTTACTATGGGAATGTAGAGGTAAATATTGAATCATATTACAAGTACTTATTATGGATATTTGATTCAGAAATCTTTTATATTATCAAACACTGACGGATATGTATATTGTGAAAACGCAATGGTCTTAAAATAAGATTGAGAAGCAACCAGTTTTGTAAAAAATTCATCAAATAATTTTTTTCCCTAAAATGCAAAATGAACATGTAAAGAAGGAACTTAGAATATTCGATTTAAATTTCAAAATATTTCTAGAATTACAGACACAAGTCTTAATGATTAAAGCTCTGAAGAACGTTGGTAGAAATTCAAATAAGATGCAATTTTGAAAGCGTTTATGTGCTCGTGGTGTCCAGTATAGTGGTGATGTACCAACAGTCTTTTGTTAGACCGCAATAAACAATCCACGAATATATTCCTTATTTGAAATTTCAGTGTAAATTCATGTCTCTATCTCCAAGAATGTTATCTTTAAAGATCTCTTTTTATTCCATTAAAAAATCTCTTGAATTAAATAATTTGGAACAATGAATTCCAGCCCAAATGAATTTATGGACACAACAACCGTACAATTGATATTGCTCAGATCTAACAGAACGAATAATTAATTTGTAGAAAAAACAAGATTATATTGTCCTCTACCTGATCACTGGTAACAATCAGCTTTTTCTAGAAATAGAAAACTTTTAAGGAATGGAAAGTTCCCTTCTGGAAGTTTCTTGATTACAAAATAAAATCTTAGATATAATTTCAAGTCTATTGCTAACATTATAATATAAAAAACATGGAGAATTTTCCAAAATTCTAGAGTCATACTAAAATAAACATGTTTACTACAAAACCGAAATCAACGATTCAGGTCAGATAGAATATGAACTTGATTTGGGGCATGGTCAAGTCCAAAATATAAGTATCGGGAGCATACAACGAAAAAAGAAAATAGCAAACAAATAACGCCAATTAAATATACATAGCAATAGTTTAAAGCAAAATCTTTAAAATTTAGATGAACTGCTTCATTTGTTTGACTCAAAGATAGATACCATCATTAAATTAGGGACTGAGGTTTGGGAGTTTTATGAAGTGTTCTTTATATCTGTATTGAATGTTTGACCTTTAGTCCATAACTGTAAATTCTACTTTAAATAGGTGTTTGCTAGTTTGAATTTCAGTCTTAATAATGAACGAGATATTTTTACAAATAACTTTAAAAACCGCAAAGAGATGTAGACATAACTAGTACTACGCACTGCATTGCAAAGATTTATTCTGAAAGATAACGCTCATCATTGATTGTATTTATTGACGATATCGGGACTGTATTTATTACTCAAATTAAAGTTAATTGTATTTATTAACGATATCGGGACTGTATTTATTACTCAAATTAAAGTTAATTGTATTTATTAACGATATCGGGACTGTATTTATTACTCAAATTAAAGTTAATTGTATTTATTAACGATATCGGGACTGTATTTATTACTCAAATTAAAGTTAATTGTATTTATCAACCATTTTAGGACCGTATTTACCAGTCATATCAGGACCGTATTTATCAACCATGCCAGGATCTAATTTATCAACCAAATCAGGATCGTATTTATCAACCTTGTTAAGCTCGTATTTAACAACCAAGTTAATACCGTATTAATCAACTCTATCAGTACCATATCAGGACCGTATTTATGAACCGTTTTTATCATCATCAGGACAGTATTTAACAACCATATTATCGTATTTATCAGCAATATCATGATCCTATGTAACAACCATGCTAGTACCGTATTTATCAACCAAATAAAGATCGTATTTATCAAATAGGTTAGTACCATATTTATCATCTATAGTCCATTTCATACCGGATTTAACCGAGTTGCTCCTTAATTATCCAAAAAACCTCACAAGTCACTTTATACTCCAGCCAATCAAACGCTGGTAGGCATCTGTACATAACAAAATGGCATACATTGTTGTTTAGACGTATCAGATTAAAACAAATTAAGAAATGCCCGCTACCTGTTCGCTAAATGCCTGGGACTTTTGCAGCTTTACCGTCGAAAAATATTCCAGTTTTTGTTATACTGCGGATTAATACGAAAAATTCCTTTTATTGGTAAACGAAACTCGATTTATGAAATACGTTGTTATGGTAAAAAAGGGATTACATTTGTAACATCGACACCGTTTCCATACTCGCATGTGCATGTCCAGATGTAAACAGCTCATAGCTACTCTGTCGTATGGCTATAAAATCCAGAAAACAAGACAGGATGGTTCCAATATTAAATTTCGTCAATATCTGTGGCATCAACGCTTTTGAATAGGTATTTTTCAACTCTATAAACGATGCTGAAATAGTTGGAACAGTTGACGCTAATGCTGATGCGTCCGCCTTGTTTTGACCACTAGTCTGGTCCTATGCTTAGTATGCTCCCTGCGATGCACTCCGCTATACTATATTAGGGAGGATACTAAGTAGGGGACCAGACTATTTGCCTACCAGCTATCAATTGGATATTGCGGTCAGTTGACCACCCACCACGTGATCGAAATTCCGAGCAAATTACGAAGTTCGCCGAAGTCTCCATGGAATGGTCTATAGCAGGACCGTATTTAGTAACTATGTTAATACCATATTTATCAACCATTTCAGGATCTTATTTATTAACCTCATCAGGATCGATTTTATGAAAAATGTTAGGACGGAATTTATCAACAATGTCAAGACCGTATTTAACGATCATACAAGGTCCGTATGTAACAACCATATCAGAATCGTATGTATGAACTGTAGGACTGTATTTATCACTTAAATCAGCATCGTATTTAACAACCATGCTAGTACCGTGTTTATCAACCATATTAGGCCGTAATTAAGAACCATGTTAGCACCGTATTTATTAACCTATCAGGACCGTATTTTTAAAACATATCTGGATGGCATTTATCAACCATATCAGGACCGTATTTATCAAGCTTGTCATTGATCAACCATTTCAAGACAGTATTTAACAACCATGTTTGTACTGTATTAATCGAACTGTGTTTATGAACCATATTAGGAGTGTATTTATCAACCATGTCTGGACCGTATTTATCAAACATGTCAGGGCCGTGTTTATCAACCATGTCAGGACGTATTTATCAACGATGCGAGGATCGTATGTATCAACCATATTAGGATCGTATTTATCAGCTATGTCATAACCGTCTACATGTCAGGAAAATATTTAGCAGCCATGCCAGGATTGTATTTATCAACCATATCAGGATCGTTGTTGTTGTTGTTGTTGTTGTTGTTGTTGTTGTTTGGTTTAACGCCATTTATCAGCACCATATAGGCTATACATGGCTGCCAGTATTAATGGTCGAGGAAGAACCCTGGAAAATCCCGGTAAGAACCACCGACCCACGAGAAGCTAATGGCAGGCTTTCTCACTTACCCACGTTAGCTTGAGTCTGGACTCGAACTCGCGCAGATAGAGGGGAGATGTCAGTGATCTGTAATGGTCAGCGCTTTGGACCACTTGGCCACTCGGAACTCCTTAAAATCAGGATCGTATTTATTAATCATGTCAGGATCGTATTCAACAACAATGTTAGTACAGTATTTATCAACCATATCAGGACCGTATTTAAAAACCATGATAGTAACGTATTTATCAGCTATATCATAACCCTATTTAACAACCATGCTATTACCGTATTTGTCAACCAAATCAGAACCGTATTTATCAACCAGATTAGTACCGTATTTAGCAACGAGATTAGTACCGTATTCATCAACCATATCAAGACCGTATTTATCAACTATTTTAGTACTGATTTTATCAACCATATCAGGACCGTACTTTGAATTATATCAAGATCGTATTGATCAACTATATCAGGACCTTACTTATCAACTATAACAGGATCGCTTTTATCAATAATGTCAAGACCGAATTTATGAACCATATAAAGACCATATTTATCAACCATGCCAGGCCCATATTTATCAACCATATCAGGACCGCATTTATCAAACATATCAGGATTGATTTATTAACCATATCAGGATCGTATGTAATAACCGTGCTAGTATCGTATTTGTCAACCATATTAGGCCCGCAATTACCAAGCATATTAGTACCATGTTTATCAACCGTATCAGGACCTCATTTGTAAACCATATCAGGATCGTACTTATCATGTTAGGTCCGCAATTAACAACCATTTTTTTTACTGTATTTATCAAACATAGCAGGACTGTGTTCATTAACTATATCAGGACCTATTTATCAAACATGCAATGTCCGTATTTATCAACCATGCCAGGATCGTATCTATCAACCATATCATGATCGTATTTATCAATCATCTTAGGTCCGCAATTAACAACCATTTCTATACTGTATTTATCAAACATAGCAGGACCGTTTTCATGAACTATATCAGATCCTATTTATCAAACATGTCATGTCCGTATTTATCAACCATTCAAGAGTCATATCTTACAACCATATCAGGATCGTATTTATCAATCATGTTAGTATCTTATTTATCAACCGTATCATGACCCTATTTAACAACCATGATATTATCGTATTTATCAGTTATATCAAGACCCTATTTTACAACCATGCTTAGTACCATATTTATCAAGCAAATGAGGACCGTATTTATCAACCAGGTTAGAACTGTATTTATCAACCATATTAGGATCGTATTTTGATCAATCATAGCAGGACCTTATTAACCATATCAGGATCGCTTTTATCAAAATTTTCAGGACCGAATTTATCAACCATATCAAAACCATATTTATCAACCATACTATGTCCATACTGAACAACCATATCAAGAACTTTTTAATCAACCATATCAAGACCATATTTATCAACCATGGGGCCCCGAGTGGCCAAGTGGTCTAAAGCGCTGTCCGTTACGGATCACTGCCATCTCACCTCTGTCTGCGTGTGTTCGAGTCTAGGATTCGGCTAATGTAGATATGTGTGAAAGCTTGCCAGTAGCTTCTAGTGGATCGGTGGTTCTTTCCGGTGATTCCCCGGTTTCTTCCTCCACCATTAATACTGGCAGCCACATCGTGTGCTGAAAAATGGCGTTAGGCCCAACAACAACAACAACAACATTTATCAACCATACCATGTCCATATTTCACAACTATATCAGGACCTTTTTAATCAAACATATCACGACCGTGTTTATGAACCATATCAGGATTGTATTTATCAATCATATCAGGATCATATATGACAACCATGCTTTCTAGTACGATATTTATCAACCAGATCAGGCTCGTAATTAACAACCATGTCAGGACCGTATTTATAAACCATATCTGGATCGCATTTATCAAGCATGTCATGATCATATAAATCAACCATATCAGGACCGTATTTAACAATCATGTTATTACCGTGTTTATCAAACATATCAGAACTGTGTTTATGAACCATACCATTACCTTATTTATCAGCCATGTCAGGATGGTAATTATCAACCATGTTAGAACCGTATTTGTCAACCATGTCAAGACCCTAATTATCAACCATGTCATAATCATATTTATCAACCATGTCAGAATCGTATTAATCAACCATCTTAGGAATGTATTTGACAAACATGTTACTTCGGTACTAATCAACCATATCAGGACCGTATTTATCAATCATGTTAGTGTCTAATTTATCAAACGTATCAGAACCGTAATTAAAAAGCATGTTAGTACCGTATTTACAAACATACCAGGACCGTGTTCAACACCTATGTTAGTTTCGTTTTTTTCAACCACATCAGGATGGTATGTATCATGCATATCTGGACGGTATTTATCAACCCTATCTGGATCGTATTTAACAACCATATCCGGACCCTAATTATTAACGATATAAGGACCATATTTCTGAACCATATGAGGACCGAATTTATCAACCATATCAGGATCGTATTTAACAACCATGGTTGTACCGTATCTATCAACCGTTTTTATGACTGTATTTATCAACCATATCAAGATCATAATTATCAACATATCAGGATCGTTTTTATCAACAATATCAGGATTGTTTCTGAAAACCATGTCAGGAACGTATTTATCAACCATGTCAGGACCGTATTTATGAACCATATCAGGACGGTATTTAATAACCATGGTTAGAACCGTATTTATCAACCTTATCAATATCTTATTTATCAATCATGTCATGACCGTATTTAACAACCATATCAGGACTGTGTCTATCAACCATATCATGATCTTAATTATGAACCATATAAGGACCATATTTATCAACCATATCAGGATCATGTTTAATAACCATGTTAGTAACGTTTATACCAACCGTATTAGTACTGTATTTATCAACCATATCAGGACCGTAGTTAACAACCATATTGGTACCGTATTTATCAACCATATCAGGATCGTATTTAACAACCATGCTAGTACTGTATTTATCAACCATATTAAGCCGTATTGATCAACAATATCAAGACCGTATAAATATCAACCATATTATTACCGTACTTATCAACCATAACAGGATCGTATTTAACAACTATGTTAGTACCATATTTATCAACCATATCAGGACCGTATTTATCAAACATGTTAGTATCATTTTTGTCAAGCAGAACAGAAATGTATTTATCAACCATATCAGGATCGTGTGTATCAACCATATCAGGATCGTATTTAGCAACCATGTTAGTACCATTTTTATCAGCCATATCAGGATCGTATTTAACAACCATTTATCACTGAAGATAAAGGAGTTACAAGCAGAGAAATTTACTTCTTCTGATGAACATATTTTAGAACGTTTATTCGCGGGTACATTTACCACTTCACTCGAAGGATTTGTTGTGTTATCTTGACTGATACCTATCTTACTTTTCTTTATGATATGAACAGTGAGAAGGAACAGATACACATAATTTGTTCCGCTGAGTGAGAATGAACTAGATTATATAATGTGTTATATTTAGCAGAAGGAGAGAATTGACGCGTATTTAGTTTTCTGGAATCGGACTAATGTTTCAGCAAGCTTTCTTTTTTAATGTCATTTTCCCCAACATAATCAAGAATAATTTTCTTTCAGGTTATCCATTACTGACTCACACCGGATCCAACGACGGGTACCGTGCAATGTTGACTCTTTACCCTAACCGGAAGTTGGGCATCTTCACTGCCATGACTGGGGACGATCCTAGCTATATCTTCCGCTCTAATCTTCACAACTACGTCAGTGATCTATACTTAAACGAAGAACCCTGGTTGAATGTATCAACGATCTGTACATTTCCAGAACCTTGGCATGAGAAGAAACCTTCAACAAAGAGAACACCCATTGACAAAAATATTCAACCCATCCGAGCTAATGACTCGTATGTTGGCGTGTATAACAACGAAGCCTACGGAGATATCAAAATCCATATTACCAAAAACAATCAATTAATGGCTACCTATGGGTACGCGAATTTCTTGTTGGTTGCCAAGGAAACAAAGGATGATTTTTACGCGGAAGGAACGGGCCTTTTGAAGAATGTAAAAGATATCGCTACCTTCAGGTTTGTAGAAAAAAGCAATTCAAGCAATATAATCAATTCTCTGGAAGTACCAAGTTTCGAATCACAATATCCTCCAGTTTTTACTAGAAGGAAAACAGTCGTCACAAATAGTTCGAGTTCGAACTATATGGCAAATTGCATCGCGAGTGCGTATCTTACAGTATTATTGTTGGTAGTAGCTGTGACATGGTAGATAAAATTGATCATTCAACAACGATCGCGAGGTTAGAGCCGTCATAATTGTTGCTTCCTGGGAACAGTATGCAGTTGCATATGAAAGAACGAAAAAAAAACAACACGGAAATAAAATTTGCGTCAAGAATATTGTCAATGAAATGCCATTTGGGCCAACACGGTCACTTTATAATTGAACGATGCCCAAGGTGTTAATGCACCTTTAATTAGTGATGAAAAGTCTTTTCCTGAATATCGAATAATTGAATATCAGTAGCTCTTTTAAAGAAGAATAAAGATAATAATAAACACAGTCCCTAATTATTTGTGACTTTTGAACACCAAGTTGCATTTGAAATAATCTGTTTAGCGGTATTGTTGTCCTTCATTAGCAAAGCAAAAATATTCAACAATAAATTCAGCGCACAGAACCCCAGTACATATCTTCGCAACTCCCTGTCGCTGCACCTCTCTTTCATATCCGCTCATAATATTTCCATGTCCTTTGATTATAGTGATATTACAAAGCTGATCCATTAGTTTAGTTATAATGATCACTGATAAATTTAAATTCCAGAACTTCAATGTCTTTCACTACTTTTACACGCACATTAATACATGTATCGTGGTATTGAAAGTTTACCCAGGCAATAAAGTGAGATGATACAATGCCACCAAAAAAATAGTGGGAATACTAGATAAAAACTTTGTACTGATTGCAGTTTGATTGGGGAAAAATACAGTACTAATTTTATGCCGGTGAACAATTTCGTGTTTGCACATTTATGTGTGTTTGATGTGTCAACACAAAATTACACACAACACTCGAACTGGAAAATGGAAGATGCATTCAAAACAGTTTAGAAAGAATATTAGCAAAAAGGAAAGAGAATTTGATGTTATCAAACTAAAGGAAACAGAGGAGATAGATACACAAAAATGTGTGTTGAATCTGCCATCTGATTCACTTAAGAGAATAATAACTGAAACACATACATATCTCTTGATCGCAAATTTAATGGGTGTGCAAACTTGTTGCTCTGGTTGATACGAGCTTAATGACATTTTGCAGCTCACGATACACAGTAGTCTGCATATTTAGTGGAGGAAGAACTCGCTGTATATCAAAGAAGACCACCTACACACGGAAACCGAATCGCAAATTTGCTTACATACCCACGTTGGCCAAGCCTGAGATTAGAGCCCACGTGGTGAGTGTAGTGATGTCAGTGATCCGTAAAGGAGAGCGCCTTTGACTACTCTGCGCCACGTGTATGTACGTGTGATATTGTTGTTGTTTGTTTTGGAGCTTAACGCTATTTTTCAGCACACGATAGGCTATACCTGGCGGCCAGTATTAATGGTGTAGGAAGAAACCGGGAAATCCCCGGAAAGAACCACCTACCCAAGAGAAGCTACTGGCAAGCTTTCTCACATATCCACATTTGCCGAATCCTACAGTTGATAAATACTTTCCAGATATGCATAATAATCTAACCAACGCAGACCGAGGTAAGATGGCATTGATCCGTAATGGAGAGCGCTTTAGACCACTTAGCCACTCGGGGCCACCTGTTGCTTTGTTCTGTTTAGCGACGCTAAATTACTTGAATTATTTACACAACATGGCAAAATGGAGATAAGCATGTTAGTGTGGTTACTTTTTGTTTCCCTTGTTAGTAGCAAAGAAAATGCCTAACTAATCTGGTCTGACAAAGATTATTTTTTTTCTAGACGTTTGTGGAAAGATTATAAGAAAGAATAACAACACAAAGCAGAAATTGATCACAAGGTGCTACTGTTTACATAGGGTGGTGTAATCTCGTGTGACGTAAATAACTCACCTGTCGTATGTATGTATGTATGTATGTATGTATGTATGTATGTATGTATGTATGTATGTATGTATGTATGTATGTATGTATGTATGTATGTATGTATGTATGTATGTATGTATGTATGTATGTATGTGTGTATGTATGTGTGTATGTATGTATGTGTGTATGTGTGTATGTGTGTGAGTGTATGTGTGTGTATGTGTGTGTGTGTTTATGTGTGTGTGTGGGTGCATCCATGCATGCATGGATGGATGTACGTACGTAAAATGTAGACATACAATCTTTGAATGGAAAAATCTCACCTACATCCAACAGTATTTCTAGTACCTTACATAAACACCATATGATATCCTCTCTGAAAGTATTCTCAAAGTTGCACCAGAATCAAACACCCAACATTAATCATTCTGAAAACACCCACTGAGTGCCTAGGATAGCTGGCCTCTTTTACAGAAGCATCATGCAATTGACGTAATCTCTAAATAGTCCAAGTCAAGCATTCTCACTATGAAACTCTTGAGTTTGTGTATGTGATCTATAATTAATGAGTGCAGTTGATATATATTATACACCGTTTGTTGCACAGTGTCTGCGATTCTGTGGTTCCTATTTACCTTACTTATAATCTTGACAATTGATTGCACCTCAGATCAAAGTGTGATATTCAACGGGGAAAAGATCTTCTCCGGAAAATGTTCATCGAATAATATCACCACACTGCTAGTTCAGACAGAATATAGACAACCCAAATAAATCAATAGTCCAGATAATTTGCTCCAATGAAATCTGATGTATACAAAACGCGTTCAACCGTAGCATCCATGCAAATAGTAATCATTAAAATCTTCATTATGCCGAGAATGTGCTATTTATTCTAGTTGTCGGTACGTAATACACAAGACTTCACTATGGATAGGTAGCCAACCGAAATGCAGCACAGATGCTTCGATAATTTAATATAAGATAAGATAAGAATTATTTATTTCAGACTCCTAGTTCAATAGATCTAAATTAAAATGCCAATGTAAACTATGTTGAAGCTATTCCATAGCTCTTGCAACCGCTGGACCCACTGGTGCTAACAACACTACAATTGCTTCATGGAATGAAAATATTCCTTCAACCTTTTGTAATTGCTTCACATTTAATTTCAATAGTTCTAGCACCACTGAATTATTATTATGCTTTCCCGAAGGCTGGGTGGGTTTTGATTGGGCCAATAACACAGGCACAATTCCAGTTAATTGTGCGGCAGAAAGTTTCAGTGTTAAGCTAGAGTATTTTATGCGTTTTTTTTTTTACCCCAGCTGATGTTCAATAAGGCCGACATTCATTTCGTGATAGGCCATTTTTAGTTAAAGGGTTTTTATACAAATGTTTTACAAGCCCATCAAGTAGCCTCATTCGACCACCAGCACCCGTACCAACAGTCGGGAAATAAAATATCACAACATTAAACCTACAACTGCAGCTTCACCTACCATTCGTGAAAATATATATCAACAACGAATTGCCTAAATGACTCAAGATTTTCCATTGGAAAGTGACAAATACAGTGTACAAGTACAGTGTACGAAAGTTGTGTTGGGAAATTCGCAAACCAGTGTCGACGCTTTGATGCGGGTCCATATACGACGACAGATTGTGATAGATACGCGGTATGATTTTAGCCATAATCAAGTCAGTTTCTTTAGAGAGTCCTTGATGATCATTTAGACTCAATGAAGCTTCAGTCACTTCAAAGTTGTCAAATATCTTACTCAATATCTGTACATTATTTCGATTTACATTTTACTTATATTTTTTTAGTAATACCATGCTGTGTACTTATTTGCCACGTAAACAGTCTTTAATAATATTTCCTGGGCGTACATCAGTTGTATATGCAAGAAACCACAGCGTGGAAGCAGTTACAGATTGTATAAACAATCACAAAATTGAGACTATAGTAATCTCTTCACTGATCTGATTAGAGACTCACTTTTGTTACCGTTTTTGCAATCTGGAACAGTTTCAACAGACAGGAACCTTCAGAAATAGTGTTGAAAATTCAGTTTTGCTAAAAGAGGTATCTGTACTACGACGATTTACATCATCAGAGTTGTGATTACGGGTTAATGTGATTGAATGTTCAATTCCAATAATAACCTTGCAAACATCTATGCAAACCCCAAATATATGACTAAAGGAAATTGTGCATAATAAATATCGTAATGAGCCTGTACGAGGATGTCGTGAGAATCTATTATTAAACGTGACGCAAAAACCAAGGAATTCAGCGTGTTCATCTAGGTTAGCATCGATTACAAAGGAGATAAAGAAGGGTAACTATGCGGGTAAGTTTCCACATTACCAGTACTTTTAGATGCTAACTAGAAGCAGCTAGATTAATATTGCACACCACTCTGGTAATTAGATTAATACTAAATGACTCTGTCTCCAAGTTGCCACATTAATAATACTTGATACGCAATACATGCAGTTACATAAATACTGTATGACACTAAATGCAAACAGATTAGCACTGTTTGACACAAATTACAAGCTGTACGATTAATGCTGTGTGACACTAACTGCCAGCGGTAAGATCAAAGCTATATGACACTAACTACAAACTGTAATATTAATGCTTTATGACACTAACTACAAGCTGTAAGATTAATGGTATGTGACACCAACTACAAGCTGTAAGATTAATGCACTATGACACTAAATACAAGCTGTAAGATCAATGCTCTATGACCCTAACTACGAGCTGTAAGGTTAATGCTCTATGACACTAACTACAAGCTGTAAGATTAATGGTATGTGGCACTAACTACAAGCAGTTAGATTAATGCTATATGACACTAACTACTTTCTTTAAGATCAATGCTCTATGACGCTAACTACAAGCTGTAAGATTAATGCTATATGACACTGACTACAGGCAGTTAGATTAATGCTATATGACACTAACTGTTAGCTTTAAGATCAATGCTCTATGACCCTAACTACAAGCTGTACGATTTATGCTATATGACACTGACTACAGGCAGTTAGATTAATGCTAAATGACACTAACTATTAGCTTTAAGATCAATGCTCTATGACGCTAACTACAAGCTGTAAGATTAATGCTATATGACACTGACTACAGGCAGTTAGATTAACGCTATATGACACTAACTACAAGATGTAAGATTAATGCTCTATGACACTGACTACAAGCTGTAGGATTAATGCTCTATGACACTAACTAGCCTGTTAGATCAATGCTATATGACACTAACTACAAGCTGTAACATTAATACTATATGACACTAACTACAGTCTGTAAGATTAATGCTATATGACACTAACTACATTATGTTAGATTAATGCTATATGACACTAAATACAAGCTGTAAGATCAATACTCTTTGACACTAACTACAAGCTGTAAGAATAATGCTCTATGACACTAACGACAGTCTGTAAGATCAATGCTATATGACACTAAATACAAGCAGTTAAATAATGCTATATACATTAACAACAAGCTCTAAGATAATTTCTATATGACACTAACTACAAGCTGTAAGATTAATGCTATATGACACTAACTGTAAGCTTTAAGATCAATGCTATATGACACCAACTACAGTCTGTTAGATTAATGCTATATGACACTAACTACAAACTGTAATATTAATGCTATTCGCTTATTCAATGTAAATATATATAGGTATATTATACAATTGACAATAATAAATGTTTTTATTTTCTGGTATTAAGTGGCTCTGAAAGGTTGGAATTTGTTTCACTTTCTGCTTGATAACTATATTTTGCAAATGTCTGCTCTGTGGGTGTATGAAATTCACCTTTATTTTCTTTTCTTCTTAGTCAACTTTACAGTCAGTATGACCAATCATTGCAAAGTTACCCTGGACCTTTTTAATATTCTTTTGTTTCGATGTCTTGCTGTTTCTTCTTGTTCTCTGTTTCCTTTTATTCCGTATACCAACATGCCATGATCTTATCAGCGTCCTCGTTTATATGTTTTGACAGGTTCTTTGTCTTTTTAGGGTATACACGTCCCTTCTAACTCGACCTAGCCTACTGCGCTGAGCGTCAACGATATCCAGTAGCTGCACCACGATATCCATCTAAGCCTACCTGGAACATTTCTGTCATCTTATTCTCCAAAGTATAATCTTGTTTGTTTGACCACAAACGGTACTGCTCACGGATACTCTGCTAACATGTCTAAAGTACGAAAATGAAAGAGAATATCTCTGACACAAAATACCACATACAATATCAAAGCATCCAAAAGAGACTGTATCACTAGGATCTAAATCTCTCTCTCTCTCTCTCAATATTTTTTGACAAACACGGTATACTCCATATCAACACACAATTGGGATAGGGATGACGTTTTCAAGAAATGACATACCAATGCACTACACAATCGCATATTACAGAAGGTAAAGCAATTTGTTATTTGTTTCAAAGGTAAGCACATACATTCGTCAAATCTACAAAATACACAATAACATAAGCAAGGGTAGAAAGTGTTTATAGAAACACCACTAAACCGTCACACCAAAACAACACACGGATATATATTGTTATATGGAAAAGGATGCTCTTTGTATGGGGAAAGACAAACCAAATAAACACATACATAACTTTGTTTCCTTCACAATGATGATAATCTCTTTTCTAGAGATCTCGTTGGGTCTGAGTAGGACTTTGTTTTGCTTTTGTGTACCTGGTTAATGTTCTCATCTCCCACGCCGTCTAATGCACCAAACAAGTGAAGGAAATGAGGAGTGAAGAGATGCATTGGGTGGGTTCATAGCCCGATTCTTCATCAGAGAGATTCTTAATGCTGTGCCTTTTGCTCGTCAACGCTGTCCCTGTGGATGGCTCTATTATCTTGTTTTCCTGTTTAGCGCTATGGTGATGTCCTTGTCACAGGGTGTAAATCACAAATTTGCTGTGAATGTGATGGGCAGTACCACCTTTTTCTTACCTGCGTTTTGATCTTGGCTTCTAGACCTTCTGATTTCTGAATTGCGTCTATGGCGAGTCCGTTAAGAAGGCGACGAACATATTCCAGGTACTCTTGTTGTTCCAAGAGCTTCTGCATTTGATATCGATTACTTTTTATGGGTCTTGATTCATCAGCAATGCGGATTCCTTTGACTGAAACAAGAACGGGAAGGAAAGCAGCCCCTCACAGAAACCAAACACCACATTCACAACCAAATACTGCGTGCACCTAGAAGAAACTATTTTTTTACAAAAGATTTTTTCACACATATGTGTTTAAAGACATAGATACAACAAACGTAAAACACACTCCATCTCACAAGTAAGGATAGGAATTATTTTTGACACACTGCTATAGGCTTACATACAAACACACATGAAAGAAGGCAATGTCTTAATTTATTGTTCCAACCCCACACATCAGACTGTTTTCTTACAAATGAATGATTCGTCTTGCATGAGATCATGGGAACACTAAAAAGGACATTTATTTTTCGCAGTTGTCCTGATTACCTTTCGGTTTCTGAGAGGACGGCATAGTCTTGCTGCCAGCTTTACCAAATGATAGCGCTTGCTTGTACAAAAGAAGAAAAAGAACACTTCTGACTCGATTCTGCATTTCACCTCTCTTCGCTGCTGCTGTCTCTTGCAGTTCCTCTCGTTCTTTCTGTTGAAGGGAATGATGGTTTTGTCTTTGCAAATGTATGACTTGTGAAGCGTCAGAACAACAATGAAAATTCTGTGGATATCTTTCCCACTTTAGCTTTGCTGACTCGGCATTTACCAACATTAAGAATGCTGCGATCGAGAATGCTTTCTATATATTACATTTCATTTAACAAGAGCAAGTAAAATGTAGTTCTATAAATAAATAACCGTTGTCGAACCCAATCTTCGTTCCTAGGGGACAGAGCACGATATCCTGTTTATTCTTTAAGAACGGAAATTGAGTTTTCATTGGAGAAACGAAACAACCCTTCAGAAATGACTGCAACTTCGCTGTCATGGGTCACTTCTTCGGGTGCACATTTGATGCTCCGTTGGTACAATTGATTAAACGTTTTGGCAAGAAGCAAGAAGACGCCAGTGTCGTAGAGCGGGTGTTGATGCATAAATTATTTTCAAATATGTTTCTATGAAAACTTTATATGAAGATGGCTTTGGTTTTTTGGATACACGGTAATGAAAAATGGATGTCTCTTTTTTCAATTCGTTTCCGAAAACTAGAAATTTAGTGCTCTTGTCTAATTGATTTCGGAGTAGGTGACCAACGTTTCGTTTAAGACTCGCTCTAATTCATAGATCGTTTTTGATTTCAATGTCACACCCCAGGCAAATTTATAAAAGACGTCGACAACTAAAGCACAAATTTGTTACCTGGCTAAATGAAAGAGTTTGGTTAAACCGGTTTACCATTGATGTCAGATGATACCCACTTAGGTTTGGCGTCAGAAAAAGTTACATTTAGTGGTAATGTGTAACATGTACATAGCTTATTCTTGTAACCATATATGCACCTGGTGTAAACGTACATTTATCAGTTAGGAATTTGTGGCAGGATACTATTTTTGAACTGCCTCGTATTGTAGTATAGGCGGTATTGTAGTAAGAGTTAAGATATTCTGCATGAGGACTCTTCAATAATTTATCCACTGTTCACCGACGTTACTCCTCCGTACGTGAGGCGTGGAGATGGCTTGGCATGACCGACTAGGAGCAGTGTGTTTGTACGGAAGTCGTTTTTCTCTTTATGTAGTTTGTATGTCTGTCTTTCCATCTTTAGTTTCTTCTGCCGAAGTAGGGATCAGAAGCACCTTTGTGTAAAGCGGTTCATCACATCTAACTTAGACTGTTTCATGTTAAATATATGCGGTATGGGAGCACATCAAATATGAAGACCGTATTGGAACAAACCTATCACGTAAACTGTATTGGAATAGATCTAACATCTAGACGGTATAGAAAAGCATTGAATGTTCACAACATAATAGAGGACATGTAACATGCAGGTCGTCATGGAATCAAACTAGAAAGTAAACTGTATTGACACATGTTAAATGTACACCGTGTTGGAGTACATCCATCATTAAGATTTTTTAAAACAATCTAAAACGTAAAAGGTATAGGAACAAATCTAATAAGTTGACCATAGAATGGTAAACATTGGAACAAATCTAAGATGTTGACCATACAAGAGTAAATCAAAGATTTGGAACAAATCTAACGTGTAGACTGTATTGGAACACATCTAACACGTATACCGTACTGGACACATCTAACATGTAGCCCGTATGAAACACATATGAAATATAGACCTTTTTAGAAAAAAATCTTCCATGAAGATTTATTGGGAAAAGCAAGATGTAGACCGTATTTGAGCAAATTCAACATGTAAAGTGCATTGGAACAAATATATGTAAACCTTACTAAAAGAATTCTAAAATTTAGACAGTGTTAAAACACATCAAACACGTAGATGGTACTGAAGAACATCTAGCACATGTATTGTATTGGACCAAACGAATGTAATGGTATGCGCTACCTGTCTAACGACTGATTTGCCAGGGCTGACACAAAGGCTGTTTAAATAGCGTATAATTCGGATTGTCTTCACAACTTTATGAACCATACTTTGCATAAAATTCGTATTCTCCCTTTCTAATCAATTGGTGACATTTCTGTACAAATAGGTAGAGAAATAAATTAATTTTATAAAGCTTTTTGTCTTCACACTTTTCTGTTACTTATTTCAAGAGCATATACTGGTAAAAGTATGCATGTATGTATGTATGTATGTATGTATGTATGTATGTATGTATGTATGTATGTATGTATGTATGTATGTATGTATGTATGTATGTATGTATGTATGTATGTATGTATGTATGTATGTATGTATTCGTTTGTGTTATTTTTCTTGTTTGTTTGCGGATATATGAATGTATGTTTTGTGCTATGGATCACACGCGGGCTTTATGGTTGGATGGAAAGCTTATTTACATGATTGTTTGTACTATCGTAGAAAAGGATTAGTTCAAGAACAAAGATTGCGTTCCGTCATACAACTTTACAAACGTATCAATGAAAGAAATACCGCCTTCTAACATTGACAGCAATTTTGTTAATCTGATATACAATCACTCTATTTCGAGAAAATTTTGGCGTTATATGTAGGATGGTTCTACCTCCTCGTGATTATATACTCCCCCAATAAGTGCTTTGACGCTCGTTCATTAGAATGTGAAATCCAAAAAACCACAGTCTTTTACATGGATAAGTTAGTGATCTGCCGATGTGACTAAGATATAAGCATGGAGATTTTATTTTTTTTTCTTAAATACTGGATAATCAGATCATTTGGTGGATTATTGAAATTACACCTTGTTGGTTAATATCTGTTTCTGAAAAGACAATAAGTGCATTTATCCATGTCACACGGGTATGGTGAATAAAATGTCCCTTAATTTCATGGTCGTGGGTCATTGGTTATTTCAAAGTTATGCGAATGATATGATATCGATTGGGCACAATGTCACCTCATCTCTCAGAATTTGTTTATACTAGTGATGCCACTCTCCAATAGTTGGCTTAATGCTCTGACGTTTCTTTGTTGATTTTTCATTTCCAATATTATGCAAATATGACTAACTTGCTGATTAAGATAATATTTTAGCCAGTACGGTAGTTTCCATTCGGGAATTGGTGACCAAATGGACGCATTGGCTGACTTGCCTTTTCTTTCTATTAGATTTTATTTCATTGCGACTAAGGAGATCGAAGTGCATTCTCCATTAACTATATTGGTAGAGAACGTATGTGTAATATCTTTGATATCATTATGGTGACAGATTTAGGATTTTGTAATGTCTTAAATATGGAAACCGATTTACGAAAATATTGAAATTTGGTTCTTCAGAGGTTAGAACGTAGTTCACAGAAGTGAATATGATTGTAATGTTTGCAGTTTGTGTGAGGTTTTATACTGTAACTGGCTGTAAGACGGAATTATTCTTCCCTGTATGACACGTCTGCACACAGGGACGTTTAGCTACAATCAGATAATCTGATCTCATTGACCTTTCTCTTTCTCTTAGATGTGAGATGTTTTATATAAGACTTTTAAATTCTCAAAAGTCAAACATTATTTTGGAAAGTTTAATTACCACCTAGGTGAGGTAAACGCACAGCTCAGCAATATTACCAATATATATTTGTGCTGCTTTTAAGTGATGACGGATTTTAATGGCAAAGGGGGAATGACGTTCGGTTCCTGAGCTTAGAACGTTTTTGGCGTTTGAACCTTAAAATAACAGCCTATGCTGATTCAGATGGATTAGAAGATAGTCTGGTGGCATAATGAAAATTTTGTTTGTCTGAGATAGTGTGATGGATGATATGTCTCAACATCTACATTTCCAGAAGGGTACATTATAAATGCATCCAACACTGAGTATATCTCATACTAAAATTATATGCAGATGTTCTATAAATGTAAAATACTATTGTCATTTTAAGTCTGTGCAGGAGATGAAAACAAGTGTAAGTAATCGACTGACATAACATATAGTTATGACTGCATAATGAATGCGTTTTTATTATTACATTTCTAGACCTTGCTAAGCGAAACAGAAATAAGGTAATCTATTGACACAACATATATAGCTATGACTGCATAATGAATCCATTATGTTATTACATCCTTAGATCTTACAAAAGGCAACATAAAGAAGGTAATCTATTGACATAACAGATATAGTTATGACTGCATAATGAATCCAGTTTTATGTTATGACGTCTCTAGACCTCTCAAATATTAACATATATAGTGTTGACTGCAAAATGAATCCATTTATATGTCCTTAGATTTCTTGACCTTCAAAAAGTTAAAATATAGTCACGACTGCAAAATGAATCCATTTTGATGTTATTACATATCTTTACCTTTCAAAATGTAACAGATATAGCCATCACTGCATAATGAATAAAATTGTATGCTATTACATCTCTAGACCTTAAAAAAGGTGACAAAAAGGTAATCTGTAAAAACAAATACAGTAGCGACTGCATAATTTAATCCATTTTTGTTATAACATCTCTAGCCCTTTCAAAGATAACATGCATAATCACGACTGCTTGATGAATCATGCTTTATGTTATTACATCTCTAGATCTTACAAAGGGTAGCATATAGTCATGACTGCATAAAAAAAACATTTTTATGTTATTACATCTCCAGACCTTTAAAATTAACACATACACTTACGACTGCATACTGAATCCATGTTTATGCTATTACCTCAATAGAACTTTTAAAAGGTAACATATATAGTCGTGACTGCATAATATATCCATCTTTTTGTTATTACATCCCTCCATCTTCACAAACCGTAACAGAAAGAAGGTAATATGTTGACATAACATATATTGTCACGAAGGGACAATGTTTCCGTTTTTATTTTATTACATCTCTAGAGCTTACAAAAGGTTACAAAAAGAATTTTATCTATTGACATAACAGACATAGTCATGAATGCAGAATGAATCCGTTTTGTTTTGTTACAATTATAGACCTAAAATAAGGAAACATAAAGAATGTAATCTATTGTTAATAGATATATTCATGACTGCACAAGGAATCCGTTTTTATGTTATTACATCTCTAGACTATTTAAATTGTACTAGATATAGTCATGTCTGCATAATGAATCAATTGTTATGTTATTACTTCTCTAGACCTTCAAAAGGTAACATATATAGCTACGATTCCATAGGGAATTCGTTTTTTGGTATTAAATCTCTAGATCTTACGAAAGGTAACATAAAGAAGGTTACCTATTGATATAACAGATATAGGCATGACTGCATAATGAATAAGTTTGTATGTTATCACATCTCTAGACATTTTAAAAGGTAACATATAAAATCACGACTTCATAGTGAATCCTTCTTTATGTTATTATATCTCTGTTAATTTAAAAAGGTAACATATATAGCCCAGAGAGCATAATGAATCCATCTTATGGTATTACATCTCTAGACCTTACAAAAGGTAACATAACAACGGTAATCTATTGACATAACAGTTATAGTCCTGACTCCATAATGAATCCATTTGTATATTAGTACATCTCGAGAGCTTACGAAAGGTAACATAAAAAAGTTACTCTACGGTCATAACATATATAGACATGATTGCAGAATGGATCCATTTTTAGGTTATTACATCTATGGACCTTAAAGACTATAAGATAAAGAACGTAATCTATTCAGAAAACACATATAGTCATGACTGCATAATGAATCCATTTTTATGATAGTACATTGTTAGAACTTACGAAAGGTAACAGAATATATCCTATTGATTTAACATATATAGTCATGACTGCATAATGAAATCGTTTTATGTTATTACGTCTATAGACGATTCAAAATGTAATGTATATAATTAAGACTGCAAAATGAATCCATTTTTATGTTATTACATCTCTAGATATTTCCAGTAGTAACATATATAGTCATGACTGCATAATGAAATAGTTTTATGTTATTACGTCTATAGACGTTTCAAAAAGTAACATATATAATTACGACTGCAAAATGAATCCATTTTTATGTCATTACATCTCTAGATATTTCCAGTAGTAACATATATAGTCATGACTGCATAACGAAATCGTTTTATGTTATTACGTCTATTGATGTTTCAAAAAGTAACATATATAATTACGACTGCAAAATGAATCCATTTTTATGTTATTACATCTCTAGATATTTCCAGTAGTAACATATACAGTCATGACTACATAATGAAATCGTTTTATGTTATTACGTCTATTGATGTTTCAAAAGGTAACATATATAATTACGACTGCAAAATGAATCCATTTTTATGTTATTGCGTCTCTAGATATTTCCAGTAGTAACATATACAGTCAAGACTGCATAATGAATCAATTTTTATGTTATTACATGTCTAGATCTTTCCAAAGGTAACAAATATAGGCATAACTGCATAATGAATCAATTTGTACGTCATTACATTTCTAGACCTTATAAAGGTAACAATGAAATTAATTTGCTGACATAACAGATATAGTCATGTCT
The DNA here is from genome assembly GCA_016746295.1 of Potamilus streckersoni. Lineage (NCBI taxonomy): Eukaryota > Metazoa > Mollusca > Bivalvia > Unionida > Unionidae > Potamilus > Potamilus streckersoni. The sequence goes on from JAEAOA010001920.1 coordinate 1,182,304, forward strand.
GCATAATGAATCCATTGTAATGTTATTGTATCTATTGACCTTTCAAAAGGTAATATATATAGTCACGAATCCATAATGAATCCATTTTATGGTATTATATCTTTAGACTTTACGAAAGGTAACATAAAGAAGGTTATCTATTGACAAATCAGATATTGTCATGACTGCATAATGAATCGATTTGTACGGTATTACATATCTAGACCTTACAAAAGGTAAAATAAAATAGGTTAATCTATTGAGATAAAATATATAGTCATGACTGCATAATGAATCCGTTTTTATGTTGTTACATCACTAGAATTTACAAACGGAAACAGAGACAAGGTAATATATTGACATAACATATACAGTCACGACAGCATAATAATTCCGTTTTTGTTATCACATATCTAGACGTTAAAAAAGAGAACAAAAAGAAGCCAAGACTTTAAGTAGGAATAATAAATTACTTATTTTTCAAAGTTACAAACGTGACATTTTAGAAACATGTGCGATATAGTGAATTAAATATTTCCCAATAAAATATAATCTTTCATCACAAGTAAAAAAGTATTGAATGTTCTGAAAATATTTCAGTATTCACTAATGTCTTGATTTAGCCAATTGTACCAGTGGAGCTCTGCAGAATGCCATTGAATATAATCACAACAGTACGAATACAAAAGTGTTTTAGTTCTGAAATCAATGAACACTTCAGTATATTCAAAGAATTATTTGAATAATTCCATTCATCACCTCATTAATAATTGCAATGAATTATTTGAATAATTCCAGTCATTATCACTTTAGTAATTTCAATGAATGATTGGAATAATTCCATTCATTCTCGCATCGATAATTTCAATGAATGATTGAATGATTCTTATCATAGGTCTTTAGTAATTCCAATGAATGATTGAATGATTCCTATCATAGGTCTTTAGTAATTCCAATGAATGATTGAATTAGTTCTTTTCAGTATCTATTTAATAACTCCTATGAGTGAGTTTTATAATTTCATTTATTTCTCTGTATTAATTCCAAAGAATGTTTTAATTCCTCTCGATTTGTATGTAAACAAAGGCAAACAGTCCATAGATGTATCATAACACAGGAATGAAATATTAATGCACACTTGTTTTGAAAGTCCCTATTTGCATATAATTTATGTGGACCAAACCACAATAGAATGTTTTGAAATTACATAGATGCGAGTAATTACTAATAGATAGCTTCTATCAAGTTGTTTCTAGAATATTAACATAAATATCTATATCAACATTTATAAGATCTACAACTTACTATATCGGACACACTTGAGCTATGTGAATATGTCATTTACATTTGAACATTAATTAAAGTAAAATGTTCAATCATGGACCAAGCGTTAGGCACACATAATGCACCTGAACAATAATGCTATACCCCATCAATAATATTATGAAAACAAGGCAAAACACTTGTGATTGTGTTAAATACTCCGCATCTGGACTTAAATAAATAAAGTTTGGCATAAATTACTTATACCTCTATGAGAATACATTTGTTTATTATATAAACTTCATTTGCTGGCATTCACATATGTAATTGAAATTATGCCAGTACCACTGTTGGAACTTCAGCTAGATTTTCATTGATGGATTCAATGGATTATTGGTTTTAAAAGGCAATGATAATAACAGAAGGGAAAGGGTTGGATACCAGAAATACGTAGCGCTAGTAGATCTAGATTTCGTCGGTCGAATATTCAAAAATATGGACATTGTAGGGTTTGGTTATTATACAGTGCAGAAAATAACATTTGAGAAGCTGAAAGGTTATTAGACTTGTGAGACTGATTCAGAGATAACGTCGTGTGTTCTAACTCTGGGCGCCTACAGATGCGCCAGTCCTTTGACATAGATGAACAAACCATCGAGTATAATTAAAATGCTCAAGAAAATCGTGCTTGGGTTATTTTTTGAGTACAACATGATTTCCACGATCGAATAAAAAGTCTCTTATTCCCAGAAATGGCTTTTATTTAATAATTATCTTCATTAACCAGAAATGCACAGACATATGAAAAGAAAAGCAAAATTTATCAAACGCGATCACTGCAATAAAAACAATTATATTGGGTGGGGTATTTTGTATTTCAAAAAAACAATCATTTGTACCTCAATACACGGCAACAAATCAAAATAACCCAACCCCTGAACAGAAATAGTGAGGATACCGCAGATTTAAACAATCTACACAGAAACGCACGGTATGGATAAACAACATGACCTAAATGTGCATATGTCACTGTAGCCTAATTGATGACGCTGGTGACTACAATCAGGCCAAGGACAATCAGGTCAAGACACGAAACAGTTGGATTAACACAGCGGATATAATGTGTGGATTATAACATATTTCAACCTATAACAGCTGTTATTCATGAAGCGTTCGACTGTGTTATCTGTCCGTATTATATTGCATTGAGTTAGATAACTCAGTGAAAACAATATAAAGCAAAATATACGCATATATAATGTAATTAAAACAAAGAAACAAATGTTGCAATCACAATACAAAACCTTGCTATTGATGAAATTTGAGTATATTTAATAATATTATTGCTCAATAATTTTGAAAGAGATAATGGCAAAGCAATTATCGTAAAATACATATGAGACCTTTTTTCGCTTATGTAAGCAGATACTACTAGTACGCATCATTTATCCACTGTGATATAATTAGATAGCAGTTAGTAAAATACAATAAGAGGAAAGATGAACATCTACAACGTGTCTGTCTGCCCCACCAAAATACCTAATTTTATCAGATTCTCATGCAGTTTGAGCAAGGAGAGAATGATACTGTTTCATAGGTACATTATTTCTACCAAGCACAAATATTATGCAATCATGTAATCAAGTATGCTCATTGAATTATTTATAGAGGTACAAATTGTGGCTAATATTCTTCAAATTAAAAGTATTAGTACATGCTTCAGACTTTTGAGAGCAATAGTTTTTCCATATCTAACTGTCTATCTATCTCTCTCTGTCTTTGTATATATATATATATATATATATATATATATATATATATATATATATATATATATATATATATATATATATATATATATATATTAAAGTGTGGGTGATTGTCCCTGTCCCCTGCTAACGCCATCCCTTCATGATACAAGGATTACTGACTGTTATTACAACTAAACTTGTGCAAAAATAGAATTGAAGGCGGACATATCATAGGTAATTCCATCAGACTCGTGTTTCTAGTAATGACAGTGTTTCATTACTCTGTTCAATAGTTTGTCTCCTATAATTACGAAGTGTATCAGCAGCTATGTTAATTACTCCCTGACAAATTGTATTCCAAGAGGGATGAATAACTATATGGCCTTCATTAATCGACCAGGTTGCTCTGGAGTATCGCGCGATTAGATGTTTGATGGTCGTAATTGCCGTAGATGTGTCTGTCTGTTGCTTAATGAGCAGCACAACTTGTTTGTGTTTGTCAATGGCAACAGCACATTCTTTTTGGCTCCATTCAGACTGAAGAAATGGTGGTGTGATTACAGGGACTACAACTAGACTTTCGTCAACGCATCGGTGTATCTCATCTATGATACGCATGCCAGGAACAAAGGAATCATGTCCAGTGCACACAAGATCCATGTCGGTGTTCAGCTTTTCCTTTAGGTATGTATTTAATGATGGCCTGATGTTTTCCTCGACAATATCGTGGTCTCTGCTACAGTACACTAGAAATACTACAAATTTGAATTTTTGGGTGCCACTCTCAATTGTTCTTTTCAGTAGCCGTATGTCTTTATATCTGCTTGCCATTTTGTGTTTATGACGACGTATAACAATAACTGTGCATAAACAGAAAATAATTAAAATAGATGATGCAATTGCAGTACCGATAACGACTGGGAGCCTGCAATTTTGTCTGACAGTTTCAAAACTTTTGTAATTCACTACAGTTTCATGATTGCCATAATTACACAGTAATGTTGTTCTGTTAACAATACTGATGTTTGTAGTCAAAATCCATTGTAAAATATCCAATGTACCACAATCACACAAGAGAGGGTTTTCAGAAAGTTTGATGGTCAAATAGGGTGAGACAAATGCCGATGTTTCTGTGAGTTCTTTCTTATTGTCTGCATTGTATCCATATTTGTACTTCTCTGCTAAAATGCGCTTATCAAGAAACTGACTGAGCAAAATGTTCGTCATGGTGGTATTCTGTTTGTTTCCCGTGGTTTGATGCAGAGATATCTTCTGTAGTTGTTCTACGAAGGTTGTAGATAAATGTTTCAGGCGGTTATTTCTTAAGTCAATCATCGTTAAGTCCTGCATGTTGTGCCAATCGCTATTCAAGTCTGTGAGTTCATTGTCACTCAAATCAAGGACGCGTAGCTTGATATTTGATGAAAACATGTTTTCTGGTAATACACTAAGGGAGTTGCTACGTAAGAATAGTATCTCCAGATCCTCGTTTCCAGAGAACATATTGACAAAATCGTCTGTATTCTGCATTTTATGCAACTGGTTTTTGGACAAGTCAAGAATCTTCAAAGAAGGAAATCTGTGTAAACTAAATGGCGATATATATTGCATATTGTTGCTATTTAAGTCCAGCATCTGAAATGCATGAAAACAAAAATTTCCGGAGATCGAAATATTTAAGATTATAATGTCATTATTGCTTAAATCTAGCAAAATAAATTCTTTATTCTCACACTGTTGAAAATGATGCTGTTGTTTGATTTTCAATCCAGAACGTACATCTGTGATATCCTTTAAGTACATATATTTTAGTTTTGGAGGGACGTGACATTTTTCGTTTCCATATTTATTATAACCTCTGTTTTCTATGAATGCACGACATCCACAAACATCTAATAGTTCCAAAGGATGATTTGGATTGAATTTAATGATGGGAAACCCTAGCAAAACTAATGAAGAATAAGACAAATTTAGGTATTTTACAGTAGTTAATATTTGTTCACCTAAATCATGTTGTAGAGAAAGTATGTTGGATCGACTTATATCAAAATATGTAAGCTTCTTCCCTTGAAGGGCCTTTGAAAAATTAACCCCAAGGACAATATGTTCTATTCTAGCATGGATTGAAATCAAAGATAGATATTTGAGCTTGCTCAGTTTGCCAGTCAAGGCAGCTTCTACACTAGATATTTCAAGACGGAGGTTTTCATCCAAATACAGTGCTTGAAGATCAAGGGTATTATGAAATACATCTGGATCAATATGTCTGAGTTCAGGACATGAAGATATGGACAAAAATTGTAAATGTTCTAATCCGTCAAGAAAATCACGTGGAACAAAGGTGACACCAAGGAAGTTAAGAATAGAAAGCTCTGATACATTTTTCCATGATGGATTGTTGAAAAGTGCGGTAGTTAAATTTCCTTTCATTTCATCTGTTCCAATCAGCGTTACTTTCCATATATTTGCAGGCAAGGAATGTGGAACATCGTTCCTGTTGTTTACATTTTTGCAGATATAAGCCATGCCATCAACAGTACAAGTTACATTAGCTTCAACAGCTGTTATAATGGTATATATAATAAAAAATACTGACCGAAAACGTGTTCTTTCCATGTTCTGCTTACGAAATAAATAAATTGACTGCGAGAACAATACTAATTTCAGTTCGCGGTAGAGTCTTGGTTAGAAGATGCATGAATCGGTCGATGGAACACTCAGTTCCTTGTCTTTGTGTTCGCTTTGCTTATGCTATGTAGGACCTAATTTGTGAATCACAATCCACGTTTCATTTTCATTTGGTCGAGTCGGTTATAAATTCATGAATCGATTGATGGAAGACAAAGTTGCAATTTTCTTGGATCCCCTTGGTTATCAATAATATCTTTATTTCACAACCATCAAAATTCTATTCGAAAAAATCTTGAGTCGATGAGTCTTCTTTAGGTAAGGAAAATAACACTGCAATTAGAAAACAGATGTTAATAAAAATAAAACTTATCATAATGTGCACCTTGTTTCAAAAGACCAGCCATGATGTCCCCAATGACACATTGCTTGCATTTAATTTTATCTGTATTGTTTCATTGTCTATAATACATACAAATGAAGACAGCAAATGTATTAAACAGGGCGATGGAACGACCATTTCGAGAGGATGGAATAATCGTGACTTGATGCAAGCATTATGCATTTTTGAATTCTGCTTGTTTTGCTATGAATTTCGTGTTATTTGAAAAATATGAAATTGCATGCGTCCTCGTGCGCGTGTAATTCAAACAACGTATTAGCTTCATTTATATGTTTGAGATTTTTGGAAGAGCACACATTTACGGACGGGCAGTCGTAGTCGAGTCATACACAGTCGTAGAGTCGTAAAGTCAGTTATACAACTTCTATTACCTTACAAAAGGTATCGTCGTGTTAGAAGAAGTTGTCTGTTCGTATGTCTACGTAGAACAATATGTTTTGTTAGAGAAGCAAATTTTACTTCGTTTCTTCTGAATAATTGTATTCCTGGAGAACAACATTCATGATTTGGACAAAGACATTTTCCCGAAAATATTCTAAACTGGAACGGAACAACACAACCTGTGCTTTATTGTGTAAATTCTGTAATTTCTGTTAGCCTTCGTCTGACGTGGTCATCAGCCATTTTTGACCGAAACTTCAGAGACGTCAGACTGTGTTTAGAACTTTTACAGGACTTGTGTTTCTATTTTCAACAAACATTTTGGATCATTTCTGTAAACCGTAAGTCTTGTTTAACATAATTACTTTTTTCATGTTCTCTAGAAAATAAATTATTTGTGTTAAAATTTACAAAGCGTTTTGTCTTCACTCTTTCTTTTGTTACTTTGAGCGAGGTGATACCTTACATAAAATAATTGGGGGCTTGTCCGGGATATTTGAAATTGGCCAAACTTTGTAATTTAAATTCCCCTAATTCACTTTATTTTAAATTTTAGCAAAAACAACAGGTTTTCTTCTTCAAATGTCAGGAGTGGAAAGTTTTCTTTCTACTCCAACCAAAGAATAGTAGGAGAGTTTTAGGAAGGATGAATTGCTTGAATTTAGAAAGTATGAACTATCTGAAGCAAAATTTTCTTTAACTAAACAAGAAATCAAGAAAATTATAGTTCAACATTTGGTAGAGAATAATATCTTGGACAAAGGTGTTTTGACATCTGTCAGTAAAATTTTAAATGATGCTGACTTTAAAATGGCAGAAATAAAACTGAAATATAAACTTGACTATCAAAAAGAACAGATGATATTACAATCTGAAAATGTGGACAAAGAGAGACAAGAGAGAATGAAAAACAAAGGCAAAATGAATTACAAAAATAACAAATGAGAATACAATTAAAATAAAAAGTTGGTGTTGTTGTTGTTGGGCTTAATGCCATTTCTTAGCACACGAAAGGCTATTCATGGCGGCCAGTATTAATGGTGGAGGACGAAACCGGGAAATCACCGGAGAGAACCACCGACCCACGAGAAGCTACTGACAAGCTTTCTGACATATCCACATTCGCCGAATCCAAGACTTGAACCCACGCAGACAGAGGTGAGATGGCAGTGATCCGTAACGGAAAGCGCTTTAGACCACTCGGCCACTCAGGGCCCCCAGGAGAAAAAAAGGCAAAGTAATTACAAAAAGAACTGAGAATAAAATTTGAAGAAAAGGAAAAACAAAGACATTTTGAAGACAGGAAAAAAGAAAAAGAAAGACAAATACAGATAGAAGAAAAGGAACAAAGATAGACAAGTAGAATTACAAAAGAAACGAAATAAGGAGAGAGAGAGAGAGAGAGAGAGAGAGAGAGAGAGAGAGAGAGAGAGAGAGAGAGAGAGAGAGAGAGAGAGAGAGAGAGAGAGAGAGAGAGAGAGAGAGAGAGAGAGAGAGAGAGAGAGAGAGAGAGAGAGATGCAAAGTAAAATGAAAGATTTGGATCTGGCAAGTAACAGGCATGATTCCACATCTCATGCAAATTCAAAGTTTAACATTTTAGGAAATATTAAATTTGATCCCCCTTTTAGTGAAAAGGAAGTAGACAAATATTTTATGTTTGAAATGGTATCTGAGAATTTAAAATGGCCAAGAGAGTATTGGACTCAATTATTGCAGAGTGTACTTCATGGCAAGGCCAGAAATATCTATATATCTCTATCAGTACAACACAGTTCTGATTACGGTTTGGTTAAGGAATGCATCTTAAAAGGTTAGGAGTTAGTCCCTGAGGCATATCGACAAAAGTTCAGAAGTTACACAAAAGAAATTAGACAAATATATGCTGAATTTGCTAGGAAAAATAAACAGTTGTTTAAGAGGTGGTATCTGTCTGAGAAAATTGAACATGATTATGAAAGACTTGAACAACTGGTTTACTTTAAGAGTTCAAAAACGGTATTCCCAGTAATATCAAAAATCATTTTGATAATCATGAAGTCAAGACCTTGGAAAATGCTGCTATGGCTGCTAATAAGTATTCCTTAACTCATAAAGTTCCTGCTGCAAGCAAATCTTTCACTCAGCAGTCTACTGACAGAAAGGTGTTTCAAACAAAGACGACTATCAGTAAAAATCAATCTGGCACAAATTCTAAAAATCAAGCCTCTAAGAGACTTGAATATAAATCCTTGTCTCTACCTACGTGTACCTTTTATAAGAAAAAAGGACACGTCATTTCTGACGTCAAATTGAAATATAGGCACCAAAATCAAGATAGACCTATCCCAAATGCTCTATTTCTAGGAGGTCAGGGTCATGTATTGAAAACAATACATTTGTTGGATTTGATAAACCTCAGTCTGTTTGTGTTTTGGAGAATTTTGAACCATTCATGTCGAAGGGTTCTATATCACTCTTGGGTGATTTGGCCAATCCTATCCCTATTAAAATTTTAAGGGATACATTAGCTTCTCAGTCTTTTAGTTTCAGGTGTTTTGCATTCTTCTGAGAAGAAATGTTCTAATGAGAATATTCTCATTCAGGGAGTAGAGTGCGGCTTTGTTAATATTCGTCTCCATTCTGTTAATTTGTCATTAGACTTAGTTTCGGGACCTGTGACCGTCGGTGTAGTATGTACCTTACTGACAAGCCTTCTTTGGATCAGAAAGATGATCCTATTGAAAAAGAAATCGCTGATTTATGTTCAGATTGTTCAGTTACAAGAGCTTTGGCAAAGAAAGCTGTTGAGAATGATTTTGATATGACTGTTTCTTGAGCTGAATCATATATTGCTGAGGTCACTTTCACATCTAATTTGGATCAGTCGATATGTCTTGATAATAGTGATCCTCTTTTGAATACTCATTCTCTTTTAACTTTTCATGGTTATAAACGACAATCACTTGTCGTTGAACAGGAGAAGGATCATGAGATCTGTTTGTTTCAGCGGTCTGTTAGTGAAACTGAAGCAACTGAAGTACCTGTCTATTACTTCATTAAAGATGGAGTTCTTATGAGAAAATGGTGACGTCCCGAGGTACCTGCTACTGACGAATGGTCAGTAAAATATCGAATTGTATTGTGATTCCGAAACCATACAGACAGGTAATACTTTGTTTGGCCCTTGAAACTTCATTGGTTGGTCATTTGGGGACAAATAAAACATCAGATGATCTGCCAAGAATCAAAAGTGATGTTTTTAAGTTTTGCAGATCTTACTATGGGTTTCAAATTGTAGGAAAACCAAATAAAAAGATTCTTAAATCTCATTTGAAACCAATTCCTGCATTTAACAAACCATTAAGTAGAGTTGTAATAAACTGTATTGTTCCATTACCAATGACCTTGTCATGTAACCAAAACTTATTGACAAGCAAGCGTCTGTCAACAAGTTTTTCAAAAGTAATTCCTTTCAGGAATTTTGCTGAATTTGGCCGTCTCAAGTTTGATCACTTTGTTCAAAGGTCAAATTTCAAGTATGGAGTATTCTAGCTTGTTACACTTGAATTTGGCATTCAGCAGTTCAAGTCGAAGTAAAACTATGGTTTCACCAATGTGTACTAGAGAGAAGTTTGAGTCCTGTAATAAAGTCCATTCTGCACAATTTTCTGCATTTAAGATTATATGGCTCTTACAAAGTAAAGAAGAAAATGAGTTAGTTTATAACATTAATACTCAAGTCTAAGTAAATTAATGGAGTACTAGTGTTGTTGTTGTTGTTGGGCTTAACTCCAATTTTCAGCACACGATAGGCTATTCATGGCGGCCAGTATTAATGGTGGAGGAAGAAACCGGGAAATCACCGACCCACGAGAAGCTACTGGCAAGCTTTCTCACATATCCACATTCGCTGAATCCTAGACTCGAACCCACGCAGACAGAGGTGAGATGGCAGTGATCCGTAACAGACAGCGCTTTAGACCACTAGGCCACTCGGGGCCCCCTGAGGAGTACTACTGTTTTAAAGAAATAGCCAAATAAGTCATGTAATTTATTTGTACCTGTCCCACTAAAAGAAGATTCACAATTCAGCTGGATTCTACTAATCTTGGAACAAGTTTTCAGAATTCGAGAGTCGTGGAAAATCTAGATCAGATACTTTATCATTTGCAAGATCAAGGGAAAAGGGAACTTAAATAATTGTTGCCTGAATATAAGCACTTGTTTCCAGACGTGCCTATAAGAACAAACACACTTTTTCACGACGTTGAAATAGTAAATTCGAAACCCATGAAACAACATCTATACAGAATGTATCCTTTTAAGCAGCAATATATGAAAAAAGAGATTCAGTATTTACTGGGCAATGATTTCAGTAAGAGTGATTGGAGTTCATGTGCATTCTTGTTCCGAAACAGTATAACAAACTTTCCGAATGTATACGGATTATAGGAAGGTGAATATTGTGACAAATATTGTTTCCACTGACAAGAATCAATGATTATATCGACATAATTGGAAATGCCCAATACGTACTAAATTCGACCTTCTGAAGAACTTTTTGGCAAATTCCCATAACGGAAAGAGCAAAAGAAATTTCTGCATTTGTGACTCCAGATGGACTCTACCAATACAAAGTGGTATCTTTTGGGATGAAGGTTTTTCAGAGTACTTTTCAACGCTTTATGAATATTTATTCTGGTCTAGACAACTTTGATGCATACATTGATGATGTCATCATATACAACAACACCTGGAAAGAACATATAATTACAATTGGGAAGTTTTTCGACAGATTCAAGGATGCAAATCTGACTATTAATTTATCTAAAAGTGAGTTCCGTGTATGTGTTACCTTTCTAGGACATATTGTGGGACTTGGGCAAATTAAAACTATAGATGCTAATGTCAAGGCTATTTCAGAATTTCCAGGGCCTGTCAATAAAAAACAGCTGATGCGAATTTTAGGTATGGCAGGGTACTATCGCAAATTTTGTTCTAATTTTTCTGATGTAGTTGAACCTCTGACAAACTTGTTGAGAAAGAAAAACAAGGTTTTTTTTTTGGACTGAAAAATGTCAAGAGGCTTTCGATGTACTAAAAGCCATACTTGAATGTGCACCAGTGTTTATGGCTCCAGATTTCAGTCAGCTGTTCAAACTTATATGTAGGTGCGAGTGGTTGGAGCAGTTTTGCTTCAAGATGACCAGTGTGTTATTTCTCTACGAAATTGAATAAAGACCAGAGAAACTACTCAACAATAAGGAAGGAGTGCTTGGCTTTAATGCTGGCATTACTGTATTTCGAAGTTTATATTAGCTCGGCTCCTTCTCCGGTTGTTTTTGATGACCACATCCCCTCACTTTCATCGGCAGAATGAAAAATAAGAATCAGAGGATGTTGAGATGGAGCTTATTTTTACAGGAATACAATCTTGATATCAGGCTTATAAAAGGAAAGGATAATTTGGTTGCAGATGCGCTTTCCCGTGTGTACAAATGTCATTTTTATTAATTAATAGGAGTTATTCTTATTTGCATTTTTACCTTGTGTAGAATTTGCATCTGCTATGAAAAAAAAGTTTTATTACATAAATGTTTTTTAATTTCTTTATGGGCAAGGTGTAACGACCCTGTATTTTAATTGTGTGTGTTAAGAAATGAATTTTGAATAAATCTTTTATTTCATTTTTATTTCATTAAATGCATTTATTAATATAATTAATTAATATCAGTCTAATATGTTTTTGAAAAACAGTGTTTACTTGAGTCGTAGATGTGACTCGTGTGAGCACGTGCTGTGTATGTAAACAAATTCATTACAAGTAAACTTCCAGGAATAGCTATGAAAACGGTTGGTTGATACTAAATCAGGCTTTCCTAATGTCCAAACGTATTACGAAATTGCACGCGTCCTCGTGCGCGTGCAATTCAAACAACGTATTAGCTTCATTTATATGTTTGAGATTTTTGTAAAACTCACACAGTCACGGACAGGCTGTACGTACGTGCGTATGTCCGTAAGTGCGTATATATGTACGTGCGTATATACGTACGTGCGTAATTACGTACTTGCGTATGTATGTATCTACGTGCGTATGTACGTACGTTCGTATGTATGTACGTGCGCATGTACGTACGTGCGTATGCATGTATGTACGAGCGTAATACGTACGTGCGTATGTATTTATTCATGTATGTATGTATTTATGTATTTATGTATTTATGTATGTATGTATGTACGTGCGCATGTACGTACGTGCGTATGTATGTACGTGAGTATGTAAATACTTGCGTATGTATGTATGTATGTATGTATGTATTTATGTATGTATGTATGTATGTATGTATGTATGTATGTATGTATGTATGTATGTATGTATGTATGTATGTATGTATGTATGTATGTATGTATGTATGTATGTATGTATGTATGTATGTATGTATGTATGTATGTATGTATGTATGTATGTATGTATGTATGTATGTATGTATGTATGTATGTATGTATGTATGTATGTATGTATGTATGTATGTCGGATAGATGGATGGATAAATACATGGTGGTATGAATGAACTATTGATTTCGGTTGAGACAATACTGGGAGTAAATGATGTCATGTACATTTAATTTGTAATGTTTTGCGTTTGTGTGTAGAATATTAAGTTTTCCACCTCGAAATTTTCGATCTTATTGACAACGTTATATGTTTTAGAAGGAAACTGACCAGCATCCTGGAATTATTACAGTCTCCGCTTTCTCTGATAATGTTGTTTCTTTAAAATTATTAATTCTAAACTTAACATCGGATGCTGAATACGTCCTTTTGTAGGGTTTGATATTGATTTTGCTTGTATTCTATATTTAAATTACATACTGCTATTACAAAGTGCTTATTTATATCTCTTTAAAAGTTTTGTGATTGTATTCAAGAAAATTTCAGAGACTATCACACTGAATACAGAAATCTTTTTATGAATATAACTAAATGTTTCAAGTCTTTGTACATGTGACACACTGTTTTGAATTTCCAATTTAGACTCTTATAAAACATAACAGAAAAGACTGAAGACAATAAGAATCGTAAAATTTCACAATTTATTTCCCTAGAAAACCAAGGTAAAAGCAATCAGAAACACTTACCTTTTCACGAATCAAACCCAAAAATAATCCAAGAATTAATAAATAGAAGTCCTACTAATAAGACGTCCTAAATAAATCTCTGTTTGAGTCACAAGGAAATGCAAAAATAAAAGTCGATGTGTTAACATTCCGGGTATGAAGCGCAGATTGCAGATTCTTGAATTATGAATAAATTTCAATAAATGTCTTTATCCAGGAATGTCCTAGAAGCACATATATTTCCGGAGAGAAGAATCAATAATTCCATGAAAAGTCACATCAAGCTGGACACAACAAAACACCTTTGAGTTTTAATGGTTAGAGCCCAGAATGAACAAGTTCTATAAAACAACATATTACACTCATAGACGCAAAACAGATTCCAGGATGAAGGGACACAAGGATAGAAGCGTGTTACATGCCTTGAATGCCTAGCATCATTTACTCCCAGTATTGTCTCAACCGAAATCAATAGTTCTTATACTGGAAAAGAATTAAAAATATTAAAGTTGTTTACCACATCTGCCACTGTTTCTGAATTTAGGTAAGAAACGAGATATAGTGATTAATTTATTATTACAGTCTCGTCGAACAGAAATGAATTGAATTTCTGGAACAAATTCAAATCCAGTAACAAAATTGTCACATAAATACCATGTAATGGAATACAAATTCAAAACCAACACACAAATATAACAAGTTACATATCCATAGTGGATACAAATAGGTAAGCCCTTTACATCTGCAAAGTGAGCAACTGTCTGTATAAACCAGATATCCATAGTGACCTTCAAGAATCGACTAGGTTTGCCCGCTACTACGTGAGGACATTGATACGTTTATTATTTAGTGTTTTACGATTTTTTTATGTGACACTGAATTGGTACCGGAAATCATTGAACGGATCTGGACAAAATCATTATTTCAAATTGTTTCCTTGCTCATTATATATATATATATATATATATATATATATATATATATATATATATATATATATATATATATATATATATATATATATATATATATATAAGTAATGTCCATGGCTAGACACAATGACTAGGATACTATTTTCAGTCTTTGCTTATATAAAGTTTGGTTTTATAAATATGGCATAGATGAATATGAATCTGAATTGTAATGTTAACTTACAGAGCATAGCAATTATATTTATCTCTGTCAAATTAGCAGCCAATCTTGACATCAGATCTAAATGTGTGTAACCTATATTCGACGTAGAGGTTCTTTCGGTAAAACGTCTTTGAAAGTCTGTCAAAGTTTAGCTTATCTGCTACACATATTATGCTCTTATGATATTACTTTTGTATTTCATGTAAAATACCTACAAAAATATGACGAGCAAAAGTCCATGCCTGTCCTTGCATCACGATGTCCGCTATTTTGTATTTGCATGAGATTTTCGTAGTTAGAAATTCTATAGTTTCGCATTTGCAATTATTCTCTCTAATTATAGTAGGGTACTGATAAGAAAGTAATGTGCATGTTTAAATGATAGGATCGTCGCAATAACATTGTATCAATGTATGTAATTCATGTTTTGATGTGACAAAAGCGATCATCAGCATTAAGTGAAAAACCCACGTGTACATGAGTCGATTGAATTATTCAAGACTTAAGTTAGCATCACAAAGATTAATTTGACATAAACTTGAATTAATAAAATTTTTATATTCCTTTCATAGACAAGCACTACAGTATTCAAATCGTTATTTTTATGTAATTATGTTTTGTAATGTTGACGTTGTATACCATTCACAACTCTATTGTTTGCAATGAAATATATGGCACACCTTACAAAACACTGATTGGTTATAAGGGTTGCGCATTCAGCGATTTGTTGGATTATGTCATGTGGTGTTTGGGGAAGATTATAGGTATGGGAGTGCTATCATGGTTGATCACAACTGACGATTACATTCGGCGCCTAAATTCAAAGTGACAGAGGAAATCAAAGTGTCGAGTATGTACATTTTGGATCATTAAAATAGCATATTACAATATCAAATAAGCAAGAATAATAAAGTCATTCCAACACACATAGACTGAAACACTTGTCTCACACCACACTTGGCAGTTTGATCTATTAGAATTACGTATTCTGGGTGCACACACTCACTGTAGCACTATTTATTTATTTAATTTTGAAATTCATTAAACAATGTCAATTTGTTCATGATTTTATATAGATGATATAACCCTTCTTCCATCATCCTTACCACCAACACTTTTGACTTTTTCTAAGATATCACTTTTCGTTCCTATGTACAAATATATATATATATATATATATATATATATATATATATATATATATATATATATATATATATATATATATATATATATATATATATATATCCTCCTTAAGTACCAAATGGGCCTTAGAATTTGGTGCAAGAAGTGGGATTTCAAAAATCAAATTAAAATCCATCCTACGATATGAACTCTCCCACCGTCCCCCTCTATTATGTGTAGGTTTTGTGCTTAAAATAGGGAAGAAAAAAACAACAAAAAAGTGGAAAACAGATATTCCTGTTGACTAACATGCATACAATGTCTGAGTCCCCAGATCTTGAATGTCAGTTTTGCCTGAATAGAGACGACGAAGGTCATGGTGATGTAATCGATGATGATCAATGTCAATGTGACGGGCATGGTTCAAGTCACATTCAAAGTAATGAAGAAAAGACAATATATGGGGACAGAACCAAATTCAGTCCAATTACTCAAAACGTGAGGTCAATAAATGCTGAAACTATTCCCATCTGATTGTTTCCAAACTATGCCACTACTTTTAAGCCTGAGCCATTTAAAGGTAAAGAATGATGAGAAAAGTATCCCACTTTCACAGTTGTGCAGAACTGTGCAACTGGACAAAATGGGACAAATTTCTTTTTCTTGCTGTCAGTTTGCGGGGTCAAGCTAGAACGTATTATATGAGTTTGACAAATGAGGAAAATGATCTTAAACACCCTTGTTACTAGGCTTAGTCAAAGATTTGGCAGCACTAAACATCAAAACAGGTGATTGGCAAAGCTTGAAATGAGATAACGTCAACCTCGTGAACCTATTGCAGCACTGGGAGATGACATTATGCGGATGGCACAGAAAGCCTATTGCAGATTAGACTCTAAGGGACATGAATATCTTGCCCTGAACCAGTTATATAATATTATCAATTGAAATGAAATGTAGATGTATTGATAAAAACTACGGAACAGTAGCTGAAGCCGTAGATGTTGTTGAGAGATATGAAGCATTACTGGGAGACGAATATGACAAAAGAAAGTCAAATGCTAGTTGAATTCTTTAAAATGGAGCACCACGGTTCTAATGACAATGACAGAATTGGGGCTATGCTACAAAGAATTGAAAAGTAACTAGAATTGTTAGCAAAAGGAAGTACTCCTTAAAACAATGTAAACGATTGGAGAAACCAAGTACAGAACAAACATGCACCAATAAGTGAGAAGAAGAGAACGTGCTTTGTAACTCAACAGACCACTTCTTCAGAAACTGTCCCTACCTTACCCAATGTAAAGGTCGTACTGATGCAATATCTAGAAGGCCATTTCGTGTTTCCTATAAACAAGAACAATGTAATATTGAAGGTAATAATGATGAAGACTGTGAAGCCACACAACTTGCAGACCAAATCATCCATTTCTATTTGGTAAGGGTGTTAACACGGAGTCATGTTGGCGTCCAAGGGAATGATCTAAAACAAAGACAAGCAGTACTCGAAGGTTGGACAGAAGACATATTACGTAATCTTCAATTAGAAGATAAAGACATTTCTGCTATTCTAATTGCTATTGAAGGCATGTCTGGAAAACCAAAGAGGAATGCTATGTTTGACATAACATCGACACTAAATATTCTCTGGAGACAATGGGACAGATTAACAGTCATTAAGGGATTACCGTACATTATTTAAAAATGATGATAATCAACCCACAAAACTGGTAGTTCCAAGTAAATGAAGACTTGATGTCCTAAAGTAATTTCATGATATACAAACTGCAGGGCATTTAGGTGCTAAAAGGACTATGGAACGAATAAAGAAATCCTTTCACTGGTCAGGTGTGAAAGAGTTTAACATGGACTACTCTCTTACTTATGATAAGTGCGCAGCTAGAAATCCATCCAGAACAATCAATATGGCTCATTTAGGACAATATATAGTGGGCGAGCCCATGGAAACGGTTGGCTTAGATATACCGGGACCCCTTACTCTGACTGAAAGTAGCAAGAGGTTTATTCTGTTTGTTTGTGAGTGCTTTGCCAGGTGCAGCGAGGCTTTCACTATTCCAGACCAAGATTACAGCACCTTAATTAAAACATTTCAAGGTAACATCGTCCAGTCAAAAATATTTCAAGAAATGTATGACTTTCTGATAATAGATCAAAGAAGATCTACTAATATTAGACCACAGACCAATTAAACAGTCGAGAGATTTAATAAGACCTTACAAAAAATGCTGATTATGTACGCTGAAAAGGATCAAAAGCACTGGGATACTTACCTGTCCAAAGTCATGATGACCTATCGAGCTTTAACAACAGGAAAAACCCCAAATATGACGACGTTGGGAATACACACCACCTTACCAATGGATGCAGCTGTATGGAGACCATACTCATCGCAATTCAGTGGTAATCAGGTTGTGTAATACAGAGAGTAGGAGTAAGACCAATTGGCATCAGATGCTAACATTGATCATGATTTTATCCCATTTTAGGAGACAGATGCGAAATAGTGGAGTTACCAGACCCTTGCATCAACGAAGCTATATTGTTTTTTAAGCAAAACATACAAACTGATATTTGGGATTACCCTGATGTATACATGGCAACTTAAGGTCAGCTTAGAATTGTCACGAATTCATAACCCGAAATTTTGCTCATTCACCAGGTACAAAATCTCTCATGGATCGTTTTTCCAAGGACGAAGTGACATTCGCCGCAGCATTAATTCATGTCATGTGCACCAAAGAATATTTGACAAGACTGACTCAAGTGAGACCAAAATTGATTGATAAAGTAGACCCAGATAATTATCAGGATCGACCGCGCAGCAACATGGAGATCGCCAATAATATTGCTCGACAATATCTTATAAAGAATTCTGATTATCAGAAAAGTCATTATGAAGAAACGTTCCTTTACAGCAGGACAGCTAGCTTGGATCTACGATGCATCCAAAAGAGTTGGCGTGTGCCATAAACGTACCTCAAAATGGAAAGAACCATTTGTTGTTATCAAGAAAGAATGACGATGTTACTTACCTTATTAAGAATTCACCAAAACAGCCCTCCAAAGTATACCATATTGACAGACTCCTGCCTTACCAGGGTACAAACCCACCTACTTGGTTTACTAAAGACATTTAAACCTTCAAAGTTAGAGCCATCTTTGTATGTGACAGTTATCGACATTTGAATCTTCGTAAGTTGTCATAGCTATAGGATGTAGGGTACATAGTCCTTTTCCTTTCAGTACAGAAGTGAATGAACCTACAATAGAATGGTATATATGTCTTCAATGATAACTGAGTATTATAGTGAGCCTTTATTGATAGATGGTGATTCGTGTGATCTGGAATGAGCATGTCAGATGTTATAGCTTTGAATTGAAGGTAGTAGACCTTAGTTGTATTATGAAATATGAGCTATATAAGTCTGACAGGTGGTGATCCAGGACGAGCCAAGTAATAGCAAAGGTAAATCATATAGTATAAGATGGTAAGGATTTAAGCAACCACGTTCCCTCCCCTGTTGAGTAAAATGAGTTCAAAAGAGGATACAAGGTAATTCTTGTTTGGACACGACTAATGAAAAAGGACGGATCAAAACAAACTAATTACATGCTTGTACCACTGATCTGACATGAACTAAAGAACGGAGCATATTCCATGTCAGCAAAGTAAATATGGATGGAATCAGAAATAGATAGCATTATTATCTTTATGTACCTTGTATAACCTAATTATTCTTTTCATCCCACACATGCCTTCCAAAGCTGTGATTGATATAGCTATTATCTATGCCGGAAGAAAGAATAATTTCAGGAACAAACAACGAATCATTTTTGTCTCTTTGCAGCATGGTGTAGATTTGTTGGCTATGCAACAAAACATTCCGAAGAGAGAGAGAGAGAGAGAGAGAGAGAGAGAGAGAGAGAGAGAGAGAGAGAGAGAGAGAGAGAGAGAGAGAGAGAGAGAGAGAGAGAGAGAGAGAGAGACAGAGAGAGAGACAGAGAGAGAGAGATGAAAACCCGCATGAATTCCGAACCACATGGACGACTAGTGGTTATCTGCTCATGGTTCTACCACGAGGAGCTGACTTTCAAGCGCTTTCGTGACCTCAAGAGTCTGATTATGAGGATGAGGTTGCCAGTATGACTCCATATAGTCCTATTATACCAATCATGGAAAAATGATCCTATGTGAGTTCTCCTTGATCCTACAAAATATAAACGAAACTGTACAGCCGGCCCTCACAAAATACAGAGCACGAGCACGTTTGAAGGACCAGGTCCTATATGACCCTAAGGCCATGGCCGCCATCGCCAGAAGAATGGCAACTTTGAGGCCAAATATCTCATCTGCCCCTGACGGCCAGTGTGTGTCACTCTCTGACCAGACCCTGACTTCCCGTAAGAAGTAGATTGCAGATGCACTTGAGGTGTCACCAGATTACATTCTGTCAATTAGTACCAGTGCAATCTCCGCAGAGTGGAAACCGGACAAAAAGCCATGCCTACATAGATAGATGAACCATTTTTGCCAGAGTCTGTCATGATCATTCAGCCAGAACTAGAACTAGCATTACCAGCAACATTAGTTCCTGTGCAATCCGTATCGAGTCCATCAGATTTGTCTTCTGTCCGTAATCAGTGTGCTAAAATATCTAAACCAGATGGAACCAAACCACAGAAAGGAAATGTCCACAAATCAGGACAGAGCCATTACCCTGCCGTCCCAATGATGCATATCACTATTTCCACTATTTAGAAGGGACTGGAACTCGGTGCCAGAAGAACGCATCGCCTTTGCAAATGGCCAGACATCCATCAAGTGGCCACATAACGGATGGGAAGGAAAGATCCCTGACAGAAAGCCGCTGATATAGGAATATACAGCTATGGCATTGTCATCTGCAAAGACCGGTATGCAGTTCCCACCCCAAAAAAGGCTAGATCTATTATACCCCTTAACTTTCCTGGCCCTATAGGAAGAGCAATATATCATTAGAGAAAAAAGTACCAATGCTTGGCAAAAAGCAGATATTACACATGCGAAGTTTTAAGACAAGAAGCCAAGGAAGATGGAGAAACACCTGCAATGAAACAATGGTTGTCCATACTAGAACAAGGGGAGGAAATCATAAAAATGGTCACGATTTCTTAATACAAAACACAGATGGGATCCACCTGCGCTTAGATGCTGACTAGATGGCTTCCTTAAGATGATAAATACTCTGAATCTGATTTACTGAGAAATGAAAATTCAGGAGAATATAGTAACTTGGAGGAGAAGAGTGTAATTTCCATGGCTAGTGTCACAATGTCTAGAATACTATTTTCAGTCTTTGCTTCTATAAAGTTTTTTTTTGTTGTAAACATGAACATATGAATATGAATTATAATGCATACAAAGTATATAAATTATATTTATCTCTAACGTCTATGGACTGACAAACTAGCAGCCAATCCTGGCAACCGATCTTAACACGTGTAACCTATTTTCGAGGCAGAGGCTCTTTCGATAAAACGTCTTTAAAGGTCTGTCATAAAGTTTACAGAGTAAACTGTTTAGCTTATCTGCTACACATACTATGTTCTTATGCTACTACTATTTGTAATTTATGTAAAATAAACACAAAATCATGACGAGAAAAGTCCATGAATATCTTTGTAACACGGTGTCCGCCATTTTGGATTAACAAGAGAGTTTCATATTTAGAAATTCTTTTGTTTTGCATTTGCAATTATTCTTTCTAATGATAGTAGGCTACTGATAAGAAAGTAATTTGCATGTTTTACTGATAACATCGTTGCGATAACGTTGTAATCATTTATGCTATTCATGTTTGTATGTGAAAATAGCGGTCATCTGTATTGAGGACAGAACCCACGTCTACATCAATCGATTCAATTATTCAAGACTTAACTTATCATCGTAAAGTTTAATTTAACATAAACTTCGGCTCATAAAATGTTCTTATTCGTTTCATAGACAAGCATTACAGTATTCATATCTTTATTGTTATGTAATTTATGTATTGAAATGTTGACATTCTATATCATTCAAAACTGTTTAGATTACAATGCAATACATGGCTCACCATCAAGACACTGATTAGTTACATGGGTTGTCGTGCATTCAGCGATTTGTTGGATTATCTCAAGTGGTGCCTGGGAAAGCTTGTAATTAGGAAAGAGCTGTCATTGTTGGTCACACAATGACGAGTACAGTCTACAGTCGGCGCCAAAATTCAAAGTGACAGAAAAGTAAATTGTCGAGTATGAACATTTAGGATAATTAAAATAGCTTATTACAATATGAAATAAGCAAGAATAATAGAGTCATTCCAACAAAAATAGATTGTAATACCACACATGGCAGCCACCCCTTCCAGTTTGTTATATTAGGATTACATGACCTGGTTGTACACAATAACTATAGCTCTTGTTTAGTTATTTATTTATTTATTTTTTTACTTATTTATTTATTTATTTTACAATTAATTAAATAATGTCAAATTGTTCTCGATTATATATTGATAGCACAACACTCGTTGTTCCCTATGCATAAATAAATGTAGCCCTTTTAAGGACCATATAAGTTCATTATATATATATATATATATATATATATATATATATATATATATATATATATATATATATATATATATATATATATATAACTTCTTATGCAAGATTCGGACGTGAACTAAAAGTTTAATAACTATCATAAGATTAGCACAGGAAGGGAGACAGTCTACCCTTAATCACGGTTTACATTCAAGAACACAATATAGATACATATTATCTGCATAATGATGATTGATGTTAAAGTGTTTCAAAACAATTTTTTTTATCTGATTTTGGGTTTTGTAAATAACCAGGAAAGAAATCCCATATCTACTTCAATTAAAAAAATGACATATTTGTATGGTTTTAAAGAAGATTGACACATTCATATAGTTTAAAAATGATTGACACATTTGTATGGTTTTAAAGAAGATTGACACATTTGTATGGTTTTAAAGAAAATGAACACATTTGTATGGTTTTAAAGAAATGGACACATTTGTATGGGTTTAAAGAAGAATGACACATTTGTATAGTTTTAAAGAATAATGACATTTGTATGGTTTTAAAGAAGAATGACACATTTGTATGGTTTTAACGACTATTTGGAGGGATTAGTAGATTGGTATTTAATTCATTTGGCTTTAGATGCCTGCGAAATTTCATCTTGATTATGTATTAAGAAAAAATAGTTCAGCTCAATAAAATGAATTTGTTTATCTCACAAGAAAGGAAACATAATATCAGATTCTACATTCACATTCGTATATCTGGTCAACTGACGTCTAACCTAAGGTGGCTAAATTGAACAAAACGCAGAGTCGCAAAGTCAGCTAGATCATAATATTTCATCTTCATAATTTAATTTTTCTGATTATGAATAAGGAAGAACGGCGTTGGCTACACAGATGCTAAATATACCATAAAGAAGTCAAATGAAATCCCATATGATGCAATTGTCTATTAGGTAAGAAGTAGTATGATTATGGAGGCTTTGAATTCTGTTAGATTTGTTTACTGTATGGCCGGCCTCTTTCCACAACGAATGGTACCAAGAACACCCCATACGTTGTGCGAAATATTGATTATAATCATTATTAGTTTAAGAAACTGGTGTGGCCAAACAAACAACCAGTTAGGCAGTGATTAAGCTTCTAGCAGAATAAAATAAACCAGTGTCTACCTATATAGCTGGAATAATAATTATAATCATCTTGATCTCTGCACATTTGATGGATGCTGTTGCTGCAAATACTGTCACACAAGGACCAGCAACTGTCACAGCGGTAAGCCTACTTATTTCATCTATAACCAAACCAGCGTTTGCATTTTACGAGTAGCGCGGTTCTCTTTACGATTTCAATTTGAAGCTATTTTTATTTTTACTTTGATAACACGGGTGGTAAATAGCAGTTCTTATATTAATAATACAGTCAAGTATTACAATTGAACGACTGACAGACTCGATCCGGTCTCAATAGGCCCAATTATTATACGCACACGCACTTCCAAACAATTACCTAATTCAAATGGTACGACTGTCATACCATTTAAAAATAGTATGCCTGAATAATATTTAATTCTCCAAAGCTATAACTTTATAGGGGTCTATCACCCTTTCCATCAAACTTTACTGGCTACACCTGTTCATAGTGTATTAAACGATCATTCTTGTCCTTCCTAAAAAAAAATATGTTGCTCGGAGAGGCGCTTCCTTGCCGAATATCAATCAAGACAATTTTGGTCTCACTTGAGTCAGTCTTGTCAAATATTCTTTGGTGCACATGACATCAGTGAATGCTGCGGCGAATGTCACTTCGTCCTTGGAAAAACAATCTATGAGAGATTTTGTACCTGGTGAATGAGCCAAATTTCGGGCTATGAATTCGCGACAATTTTAAGCTGACCTCAAGTTGCCAAGTATACATCAGGGTAATCCCAAATATCAGTTTGTATGTTTTGCTTAAAACAAAATATAGCTCCGTTGATACAAGGGTCTGGTAACTCCACGATTTCGCATCTATCTCCTAAAATGGGATAAAATCATGATCAATGTTAGCATCTGATGCCAATTGGTCTTACTCCTACTCTCTGTATTACACAACCTGATTACCACGGTCAAAATCCAATATGCATGTAATGATAAAAATTATCTCAAGCAAAAACACTGAAGAAGGTTAAGTAGTCTGCCGGATGGAAATGAAATGTTTAAAACTGAATTTAATCTTTACCTATCAACGATATTGCTGTCGTATGCGTACAACATTTTGCAAGACCATTGTTAGGTTTGTTACATGTCAATAACTATGCTCATTATTTATCAATGGTACTAATTGACTCCATACACTCCATAACCGGATAAAATAAATACATACGATCCAAACTCGTTAGGAGGTTAGGAGGTTAGATTGAGGTTGATTGAGGTCGATCAAAACTATTTGCATGATTTAAATACAATTGTAAGAGTTGCAATTTCAAATTCAGTTTTTTCCTCTTCTTGGTTTGTCAGCAGTTTACCGTATCCTATCAATGATCTTATTATGCCTAGTGATTGTGATCTAACCATCCATGTATTCTTTTCTTGGATTTTCTTGTTGCAGTAGTATCATCAACATTCGCCTTGACATAAGCACAACCACGAATCTGTCTCAATCGACCATTTACAATAATTTCAATCAGGTTCGTTGCTACAGCATCTTTCAGCTTGACAATAATATCTTAAATCTCAATATTAGACGTTTGTAATGTACTTGGAAAATGACAAGCTCACCTGGTTTATACCAACAATACCACTAATCAAATCCTCTTTGTTGGCAACCTTGCTCAGGCCCACGTCAGCGTCACGTCGGACTATGTAATAGACATTTTATATAATATTAAACGTATTTAAATGTGAAACTAATAAGGATTTACTGTGTTGGTGGTGATGGAGCTTTGCGTCCCACCAGTGCATGCAACTCTTTAAAAGCAAGATGATCTATTATGGGTCCATCCAAAGGTGTTTACAGCGTTATGTTGAATAGTGGTAGACTACTCTGTCGTTTAGGCCAGCCACCATGGGTGCTGGCGCCCTGCGTTAATCACTTTTCAACTTCAGTTGCTGCTGCAAGTACAATGGAGTTAAAATAAAGACGACGTTGAGGTCTCATCTGGCACCCAACACCATGAGCGTCAGGTCCTGAATATGAAATCCTGGTTTCGACTACCGGTTTCGCGTATGTGTGGCACGTTCAATGAAAGCTTATGTCGCATCAAGATATCCAGAAAATGCTCGAATAATGTTGAAATCGTGAGTAGACATTGTTCCTTGGTGGACTGTCGTCTCCACACCTTAATGATGATGACATTCTTAAATGGCTGAGCAATCACCGCACACGAAAATAATAATAATAATAATAATAATAATAATAATAATAATAATAATAATAATAATAATAATAATAATAATAATAATAATAATAATAATAATAATAATAATTGCGAGTACATTATTGGTGTGTTATTGCTACTGTGACTTGTTCCTAGCAATGGAAGGCCTATTCCCATCTGTATGGACCCTGCGCGAAATGGACTTTCCAGGTCCACTAACAACCGCTTTTTTACAATGCAGTTCCGAATGCCCCTAACCAGCAGATTTTACATCCGCTGGACCCATCACTGCTAAGAACATTAGCATCACTTCAAGGAATGAAAATATTCCACCAGTTTTATGTAATTACATATCCAATTTTCGATAATTTTCGCACCACATATTTGTTTTGTGTTTCGTCGAAGGTTGAGTGAGTTTTGATTGGGCCAATCGCAAGGACCCTCATTTGACCACCAGTACTTCTAACAAAAGTCTTGAAATAAATTATCACAACATAACATCGATAACCAACCACATCAGATGCAGTTGCACCTACTGTTCCTGAAATTACATATCAACAATGGAGTGTCTGTACAACTCCAACGGAAAGTAATAAATCGGATACAGTGTACGAAAGCAGCAATGGCAAATTTGCAAACTAGTGTCGATAACACACTCAGTCAAAAGTGACTACAGATTCAGCGGTGCTATCGAATATGCAATCTGCATAAACACCTTGAATGATAATTGACAATTGATCAATGTCATAAATGGGGTCTGCACCACGCCGAAATGCATCTTGGAAGTCTATTCTACTTGTTAATGTGACTGTATGTTCAACCCCTATAATACCCTTCAAACATCTCTGCAAAACCTTTATATATATATATATATATATATATATATATATATATATATATATATATATATATATATATATATATATATATATATATATATATATATCGCTACGATGTCTGCAGTGTGGCAGTTTATAGTGATGTCTAGCACTGGGACATCATGCCCAAGACATGTAGCATGATGTTCCACCCAGTTAAATTATCCTGACATAGGCCGACCAGTCCTAACAATAACCTTATAATGCTGAGCGTCAAGCGAGGCAGCTGTTAGTACCATTGTTGTAAGTCTTTGGTATGACTAGACCGGGGAGTGTATGTATGTATGTATGTATGTATGTATGTATGTATGTATGTATGTATGTATGTATGTATGTATGTATGTATGTATGTATGTATGTATGTATGTATGTATGTATGTATGTGTGTGTGTGTGTGTGTGCGTGCGTGCGTGTGTGTAAGGAGAAATACGCATGCACAATAGTGTTGTTGATATTGTGTGTATTCATTGCTAAATTTGCCATAAAGACCAAAGACTTCACCTTGTATATGTTGGTTAGCATTTCCTGCAAGGATAACAAAAGCGAGTAAATGTATTCAGGTGCGAATCCTGGTTATCAATACTTAACGATAGGATCTACTAGCAGGTATATTTATTTTCCTCGTCACTTACTACCTGTACTTTGATTAACACTGAACGACTCTGGCTTAAAGCACTCTTGTTAATACTGCATGACACTCATTTAATGGAACAAGATAAATTTTAAGGACAAGCGGATTAATACCGCATGACCCTAACTTTGATCAGCATAATCAAATATATGTTATACTAATTGCAAGTTGTAAGATTAATAATGTACGACACTCAATGTCCTATAGAGTCCTATTTTATTATTTATTTTGATTCATAAAGATCATTTAATTCTCCCGACGAAACAGCGACAAATGACACCTGATATGACCTTGGTAAAATATACGTCAGCTGGTTTATCAAGCGTTTGGAAAAGTTTACATTCGTTATAATTTGCTCTCTGTAAACAGGAAACATTGTTGTGTGTCCCTAACAAAATCGAAACTTGAATATTAAATATCCATGTGAGTGCACAATCATCTTTATCGGCGGTTTTAAATAGAGTTACAGTAATTAGATAATCGGGAAGTTTAAACATGTTAAACTCTCGGTCAAGGAAAAAATGTCCTTCCAAACAAACTTAATATTTACAAACGACATCATTTATTGTGACAGAGAATTCAATGCTTGTGTCGTCACATAGTTTGGTACTGGTTAGGTTTGACGATCCATGTTAACAGTAATGTGTATTAGTTTCATTAGTAAACATATTAGATGTAGGGACTGTCATACGAAAGGTTGATTACTGCATGCAGAAGTTCGAGATTTACTGTAAGATATTTGTGACCGGATTATTGAGTTTATTAAGTTAATGGGGACAAACAAACATATATAATCAAATAAACAGATAAACACAAGCACAGGTATATACTGTTTTTGGCAATAATGAAATAAATATTATATTTTCTAGCAATTGAGTGTCTATCAAAGGGGCTATTGCGATTTGCTTCACTTTCTGCTTGATATCTATATTTAGCACTATCTATTCAGTGGGTTTATTAACTTCATCATTTTCGTTATTCTTATTCAGCTAAGAAGTCGTTTACCCTGGACCTTGAGTCTGTTGCTATTAATATATTTCGTTGACTACTTGTTTCTTCTTGTTTTCCACTTCTTTTATTTCCTTATCCCATATTGCCTTGATCTTTTCGGCTTCCATGTTTTTATCTTTCACCAGCTTCTTTTTCTTTGTGGGAACACACGTCACTACTAAATCGACTTAGTCTGAAGCACTGAGTGTCCAATTTATCCAGTAGCTGCACTGTGTGCATCATTATATCGATCTCCACCCACTTACACATTTTTGTCACTTTATTCTCCAAAGATTCCTCTTATCTGATTAGCGAAGAATGGTACGGCTGACGAATGTGTCGCTTTATATGGCTAAAGTACTACAGTGAAGGAACATATCCCTGGCACAAAATACCACATACAATATGAACTCATGCAAGACAGGTTGTATCTCGCGGATCGAAAGTCTCTCTCTCTCTCTCTCTCTCTCTCTCTCTCTCTCTCTCTCTCTCTCTCTCTCTCTCTCTCAACATTTTGTACAAACACAATATACACCATGGAATCACACAATTGGGAACGGAATGACTCCTTTAAGGGAAGACATATCAATACTATATTTAATCATATATTAAAGAAGCAAATAAATTTTATATTTTCCTAATGACACACACATACAAGCGTCAAATATACAAACTACATAATATAACAAGCATGGTGAAAAAGTGTTCATAGAACCACTAATAAATTCTCACCTGTACAACACAGACAAATTTTCTTAAAGGAAAAGGGATGACTTTTGTTTGGGGAAAGACATACATGACAAGCACACATATAAATACTTTTCGGCACAATGATGAAAATCTCTTTTCTAGAGACCTAATTTGCTCTGAAATGGGTTTTATGTTATGTGCTTTTGTACCTAGTTAATACTCTCGTATCCCTCACAGTCGACTCCAAAGAGGTCCATCCCAGGAAGTCATGCAGATGTGGAATGGAGAGAGGATTTGGGTGGCTTCAGAGCCCCAAGTCTTTGCGACATAGACTGAATGTTTTCTCCATTGCTTCAGAGCTTGTTGATGATGCACCTGAAGTTGCTCCTGAGTCAGTCTTCTGTATGAGGATCTCTTACACATCTTGGTGCTGTGATGTTGGTATCCTTGTCACAGGACTTACCTCACAGATTTGCCGCGTATCTCTTGGGCAGTTCCAAACTTTCCTGTTTTTTTTCATAACTTCTAGTGCTGTTGTTTTCTGAATCGCTCTATGGCCAGGCCATTCATTATGCGATGAGCATGTAGAAGGTGCATTTGGAGTTCCAGGAGCTTCTGCATCCATTGATGAATGCTCACCTTCATGTTAATGAAGCAGGGACGGTAAAGAGAACAGCCCCACACACAACATTTACACCTTATTCAAGACCACATATCGCGTGTAATTAAAAAATTAAAAGAGACTCAATAAAACGTTTAAAAAGATATGTTATACACAATCATATTTAAAACATCTTAACACTAGTACAGGTATACACATACAATAAAATTAAAAATAAACACACGATCATATAAGTACTTGGAGGAAGTGTTTATAGACACACTAATATAGGCTTGCATAGCAATACACACGGAAGGGAAGTGGTCCTTTTGTTTTCCTAGAAATACACACACATATCAGAGATTTCGCTTTGAAAATAAATGAGTCCACTTCTAGTGATCTTTGGAGATCTGGAAATGTTAGTTTCATTATGCCAATTTGTCCTGATTGCTTTTTGTTTCTGTGAGGACGACCTAGCTTTCCTAATGGTTTTGGGAACTGGTAGGAACTGCGTCTACCAAAGAAGAAAGAGAACTCTTTTATTTCGACGTTGCCATTTACCTCATCGTTGTGTTTGGCTCTTGCAGTCCCCCCTCTCTTTCTCTCTCTCTCTCTCTGTGTTTTAATGGCATGATGGATGCGAATAATCGATGACAATCCAACATAAAAGCTTAGTCGATATTTTTTAAACTTTCATATTTATGATTCGCATAGGCACTAATTCAATGCTGCCCACGATATAATTTGATTAATACCATACATACAACACTCAACAGAGTTTGATTAAAGCTCTTACATTAAATTAAATACCAGTCTTGCTCCAAATTGGTAATACGAATATGCGACAATCGATTATTATGGCATAAGAAAGATAATGGTGGTAGAGGCCTTTTCATATTAAATCATATGACCCCACAAGTTGTGAATTTCAAAAATGTATATGACTCTAGGATTGTCTGCTTCCAACGTGGTTCAAACGTGCTTTATATAACTACCATTGACGGTGAAATGGGATATGTTTGTCTGCGTCATTGAGGTCATTTTAGCTATGTCAGGCACAATACAATATCTGGTCCCTTTGGCCCTAAAAATGTCAATTTATGACCAACGAAATGCTGTTCTATAGATTAAGAGTTCAAAGTGAATAATATCGCTACAATTCAATTGTGATGATAAAGCTGTAAAGTGTAGGCCCATGTTCATATATATAAATTTTAGAGCCTTAACTGGTGCATTCTGGCATTCTTCATTGGACCTCATCATTAATTGAAGTAGAATCATACTAGCCTGTATCATGTGGTCTTTCGAGATGGGAGGTCTGTTAAGAAAGACACGTATAGGAATTTTGAGGATCGGCTGGCGAGCTGGGGTGATTTGCAGTCGAGTTTCACGTCTGGTAATTTGGCCACTAACTCTTTGACACCTTCCTCAATACACAAGGGTTCCTTCTGCGAGTGTACCTTTCGCTTCTTCAACTTCGCCATTGTCTTCTTCGACTTGATACATCGCCACTGGTAAGTATTTAGTATTCTCTAGATTCGCTTTTGTTTGCTTGATATCCTTAGTGCTTTTATCTTACGAAATTCATCAGGGTTTTCTTCTGTTCTCGTTACCCAGCCTTTTAATGCACTGTTAGGCTTGTTGAAATTTAATATCCTCTTAACATTCCACAATTTCCTATGCTGGTTTGATCAGTGGACTAAATGTTTGTTAAGCACCGAGCGTGATGTCTTGTTCATCTTATTGCACTTGTAGCATATCTTGGACGCGTTGCGACCTGCTGTAACGTTAATGATTATATCCTTTATGCTTTAGAGCGTCGATTTTCATAAACTAATATGATATAACTGGCAGACATTTTATTTAGTTTTTATAATTGTTAAATTGACTTATGAGACATGGTTATGTTCGACGCTTTCGTTCAAACACGCACGATATTAATCCCAGTTTTAGGAACTTACGGTCTAATCAATTATGATAAAACTATACGAATCCTTAGTGATCCACGGATACATTTCACGAAATGAACCCCAAAATTGGTCAGTAATACAAGTCCAATGAATGTTTGCAAGGCCATGCACATCAATGCCACGAAATATCATCAAAATGTCACAGTGTTTACGGATTTCTTCAGGCATATATGCGTATCATAGAGCCAAAAAAATGACATCAACAAGTGACAGTCGTCAGATATTACTTCAGGCACATGTGCATACCATGGAGTCAAACATATCACATCGGTGTTTTGGTGACAACCTAGTGCAAATATCTGCTTTGAATTTATTTAGTGCTCAAGTATCACAGACTCGCACACTACCAGACTGTTATCGCATTTATTGTGAGACATTTCGTCTAGAGTTGAAAGAAATTAACTGTGATCATGTTTCCTGTGGACAACCCGTTGTGACTGATCATTTCTAGGTATCTTTGAAAACATTATAACTCGTCTTGGCATTAGCCGATGGTGCAATCACGTACAACAGACCCCACAATAACCATCATCAAAACATATTATGCAAACAGTTTAGTTTTTTCTGATCTAGCGGGACCAATCATCAATGCACGAATCGAGGGAGGAAGTGTATCAACACCCTTAGATGGTTGAGTTGTTGCTTCTGCGGAAAGCCAATAACGGTAGAATGTATGATTTTCTTTTCGTAATAACATTGAATAATACGATTATTATACAATATTGTCTTCATGTTGTGTGCCATGTCCCATAAAATCATAAGCAAGACATCCGACTCGACGAACAGCTATTACTGGAAATTGTGCTTAGTATGGCGTAGAGACATTTAATGTTTACTGGAGGAAATATAAGTTCGTTTAAAAAATATTGACGGTCGTAATAAAACCAACGGGAAGACTATGACGATGAAAAGAAGGTCCCCGTATACAATTACTGTCAGACTGGTACACGATTGATATACGAACTAAATTTCTTCAAATATCCAACACAAGTATAAAGTACCAGTAAATCGTGTTAATGCTGCATGACACGACCTTGTGTACCAAGCATATCATCCACGACTTGAATGCGTCCCCACCCACCCCACCGCACCCCACCCCACCCCAACCACCCATATATCGTTGACCAATGACTATTTAACACAAGGTGAGACGAAAAAGATCTCGATTATTCTTCAACAAGAACAAACTTGTTCAGGTAACATTTATTGGACATAAGTGATCATCAGATACAAAAGGTACAAGAGCAATAGGTGTGTTCATAAAATAACAGTGCTATTCCTCCAACCCACATTACCAATTCACAATCGCTGCCAAGTTAGATCTCCCCAGCAAGATATTTTTTTTGTGTCAGAGTTGTGCCAGCAAACAATGGTAATTTGGCTAGAAGTACGTGTACATCTTGCATTGTGCTCATCACATAGGGCATGGTCTACCAACGATACAGTTGTACTGTGAGATTGTATCATTAACACATGCAATACAATTAATTTTCAATGTGTTTTTAAATTGATATAATTAACTGAAGCAAACCAACCTATGAGACATGAAATCACCAAGCGAAACGTGTTGATTGACCAATACAAAATTTGTTAATCCTTGGCTATCCATGATCATATAATTAGCGGGATCGAATTCGAGATTACACCGGTGAAAGAGGAAAATTAGAAACTCCGTAACTGTATAACCTTTGCCTGAGCAACTAGACTTTCATGGTTAATTAACATTAAAAATTCAAGTGTTGTATAACGTACTTGGCTTGTTTGTAAAAAATGGCAAAAGGCTCAGGGATAGAGGCATATATACTATGCGCACCTGCACCACATTGCTTTCACAGTGATGACAAAGAACATATCAGGAAAAGGAAATTCTCATTCCCCATGCTTCAAAGAAATTATATCTTGAAAAAATTAATCCTGATCGACAAAGTGAACCAACGTCCCAAAACAAATTAGTAAATTCCTTTTGTCATGACCATTCATTCATCTCTGACCCCATCTCAACTTTACGCTTGTCTGACCCCATCTCAACTTTAAGCTTGTCTGACCCTATCTCAACTTTACGCTTGTCTGACCCTATCTCAACTTTACGCTTGTTTGACTCCATCTCAACTTTACGCTTGTTTGACCCGTTCTCAACTTTACGCTTGTCTGACACCATCTCAACTTCTCAACTTTACGCTTGTCTGACCCAATATCATGTAGACAAACGCAATCGCGAACACTTTACACTATTGTCTGTTTCTACAAATTAGCTAATTATTTAGGTTTGGAAATATTTACCCAACACTGACGTCCCATAATCAAGCAACTAATCACTAAAATCTAATAAGGCTATAAACGGCTTACAAAAATGGCACACACACACACAACACATACATATATATATATATATATATATATATATATATATATATATATATATATATATGTGTTGTGTGTGTGTGCCATTTTTTATGCCGGTTATAGCCTTATATATATATATATATATATATATATATATATATATATATATATATATATATATATATATATATATATATATAATTTAAAAGCGATTTTTAAATGTTCAGCCTCACAGTCTAAATTAAAGGGTTCTTTTGAGCTTAATGCAGGCAAAATTACCAGAAAACTCTCAGACTAGTATATTTATCAGACATACAGTATTAAGCTCTCAAACCAAATTCTCATAGTAGCACATTAATCAAACAGATAATATTAATCTCTCTCAAAACAATTTAAAAGTAAGAGATTATTCAAAAATTAAAATTTTTAATCTTTCTCAAAGATCCAAATTGAACAAAGTCGAAAATCTCAAAGTAAATGTATAAAACTTCATCCAAATTAACCTTTCTGAAGACAGTATAGTTAGCGTAATCAGATATTCAATAATGTCAGTTTTGAAAACACTTTCAGAGTTGCAAAAGTGATTGGTCTCTTTGCAATAGCATTCCTCAGCTAACACCATCTTTAAATAGAGTCGAAAACTCTCTCAATGGCGCAATCGTATTAGTTACATATATGATCTCTAATTAATATGTATAATTAATACAGAAAAGATAGTGCTGCGCGGTGTTTCGAGATTTTTCTCAGTCCTACTTACCTCGATCATATTCGCTGCTATTCAGTTCATCTCACGTCAAAGTTGTTTTCAACTGAAACCCAAGGAGGAAGAAAAATCAGCTGCAGCAAAATATTCATGGAATGAAATAGCCAACAACTATATATCAGTTTCTGCAAACTGTCCTGAAGTTACAACGAATAAAGGTTTACTTTCTTCATAGAACAAACAAGATCAGAAACCTAACATGTAATTAGTCCCAATAATTTATCCCGATGAGATGATTGATATCCAACACAAGCTCATATAAATAGTCAACATTATAAACTTCATTATGCTATAAGGAAACACACATAGTACTGAGAACAGCTCCCATTCATTGTGACTCTTTTCACCGAGTAAGTAGACAATCGAAATGTGACGCCAAAATCACCAGAGCGAGCAAATACACAATGTAGAAAATATAAACATGGGTGCTATAGATGTGGCGTAAGATAATTTAAATAAGTAAACACGGATAACATGTTTTAAACAATTGTGAAAGAGAATACTTTTATCCCATCAGTGTGTGTGTGTGTGTGTGTGTGTTTAATTTGGATTTTTAACTTAGTTTTAAAACTTTTTCAGTCATATTGATACGATATTTGCATTGTGGCCATTAATATTATTGTATAGCATTACAGCCTACCAAATCTATTTATCCTGACACTGGGCCGACCGTGCCAAAAGCTAACCTCTTAATGCTCAGCGGACAGCGAGGTACCTGTTTTACCAAGTTTATGTCTTTGTTATGACTCGGCAGGGGTTCAAACCCGAGATTTTCCGCCTTTGAGGCGTGCGTTCTAGCCACTGAACCACCTGAGAAGTGTATCCAATCATCATCAGAGTGATTATATATATATATATATATATATATATATATATATATATATATATATATATATATATATATATATATATATATATATATATATATATATGTGTGTGTGTGTATGTGTGTATGTGTGTATGTGTGTGTGTATGTGTGTATGTGTGTCTGACTGACATTTTTCTTGGCATCTTTTTCCAAAATATGTGCATCGAACAAATTTAAGAGAGTGGTGTTCTCAGAAAGAATAATTATTACAACATACTAACAACACAATTCTATCTTACAACTACAAATATATCGAAATGATGAAAACTAAATGTGGCTCGAAGTCATTCAAAGTCGAGTAAAAATGCACACCGTTAAAAATTTAAATTTGGGATGAAAATATCCTTTGTATACATACAAGAAAAATATCACCTTTTCATGTCTAGCAAGGAGTTAAGTTAATTCTGTTTGGCATAGTTCCAAATCTGCAACCAAAGCTTTACTGGATTGATACCTAACCATACCAGACAGGGTAGGCTGCCTTATTTCGTCTTCGGTAAAGGAACAAATCACCGATCTGTTGGTATGAAAAGACAATATTGTGTCAGGAGCGGAATTAAAATAAACAAAGAACAGAAAAAACTCGATGCATTGTTTCGTGCACACTAGTCAGAACAGATGCAGAAGGACATCACAACTGTCCAGAGTTCAAGACTCTTACAAGTGTAAGTACTGAAGCAGGGTACATGCTGCCTAAATGAATGAACCAAACGACATAACATCTTATTTGCCACGACCCGGACTTCAACTCAAAGGACTTACGAAACTTATTAATATTTTTAACAATATTCTGATGCTTTATGTTATACAATATATATTTATATGGATTAATGGTCTATGCAGTATAGAAAAGTATATTTTTATTTTAATTTATTAATGAATCACGAAGAACAAAATCATCGTTTATGCGTTATTGCCGCTTGTAGGTATTTTACTTACAGTAGATTAGCTCTTTGTTAACTCTACCCGGTTACCTTAAGAAACATCTACCTTTTATAAACTATTGCGGTGGCAATTCGTTTTGGTTAGCAGAGGAAATCGGGCAGATATTATTCAATTTCGTGCCAGGCATGTATACTTGAAATTGTCATTTGACTCTGGCACCATCCCTGCACAACGTTATATATTATATTATGTGATGTATGCATTCTTAAAGACAGGAATATTTGTCAGCAAGAACGAAACATATAAGGAGTAAAGTCATTAAAAATGAGTAGTCAGATATATCAGCAAAATAAAATGTCGTTAAGTGACAACTGTCAAAATCAACTAGATTATCATGCAACACTAAAGATTCGTACAGCATTGTCCCCACTAAAGTCAGATGATATATCAACATTGAGTAGCATGTTTCAATTAAGTCACGCTGGACTTAAGCTTGTGAGCAATATTTAGCAAGTGTTATAATCATACATCATGCTTAGCAAGTATAAACTCTAAAGGAAACACACACATGCACACACATTCATTTCACGAAAAACGTTTCTTAAAATCCAGAAATCTTAAAGTTTTTGAGTGTGATCTGTTATTTATTTTCTTCTTCTTCTTATGCTGCTACCTTGATTTCTTTCATAGGAATCTTGAATGAGTGTGTAGAAAAATGAGAATTAATTACCTGGTCGTTATGCGATTATTTATAAGGAGGCCAAATAGTATGGCGGATAACAGTCTTTTCAAGAGCGTTGGATGAATATTTATAAGGAGGCCAAATAGTATGGCGGATAAAAGTCTTTTCATGAGCGTTGGATGAACAAGGTATCGTGGGTGTCGAGGATTGATTTATGATAAATATATCAAGTCTAAGATTTACTTGAACGTTGTTTTAGATCATGAAAATATATACTTATTATCGATTAATACGATTGTCCTGAAACATTGAAAGAGCTGTCATTCGATAGAGTGATTACCAGGAATGGGAATATGCCGAGGGAAATAACAGCCAGCATGTGATTTAAATATTGCAGTTGTAATAGATTATTATTTATGACGTACAAGTACTACTTGAAATACGATTCTTTCGTGAGAGAGAGAGAGAGAGAGAGAGAGAGAGAGAGAGAGAGAGAGAGAGAGAGAGAGAGAGAGAGAGAGAGAGAGAGAGAGAGAGAGAGAGAGAGAGAGAGAGAGAGTAGTGAAGAAGGTAGTTAAAATGAAATTAATGTAACATACGTTATTCATTTACAAATTGCACATTTATGAAAGAATAATAATTTTCTTATTCTTCTTTTTGTACCAGCATTTTCTCACCCTGACGACAATACACGGATACCAACTTATTCATTGCACCCAGGCGATAGAAGCGTTGAGAATAGTTTGCTTTCAAATTGTTTCTGCTTAACTCTAATTGAGATATTTCATTTCTAGAGAGGATATATGGAGTAATACGATATTAAAATACCCATTCTAGCGCGTTTTTCATTGAGAGCAGGGGAATAATGAATAATGCTACCGGGTAATCGATAAATAGGAACGCAGTTACAACGCTGTTGAAAATAGTTTCTTGTCACAATCGAACTTGTCAATTTTGATAAGTTGATTTGTGAAATACAGATAGGTTGAATTTGTCAATTTCAGTTTGGCTCAACCGAAGTGGTAATGATATGGTGCTGTTAATTAAATTATTAACATGTTTGCTAGGATTGTGTCAGCTTCGCATCGTATTTCGCGTGTTTTACAAATCGTATGCATGTGTCTATTATTATTATTTAATGGAGAATAGATTCTAAATATCGCGTTGAGAGTAGTGACATGAAAACAAAAGTCCCCATAAAATATCATTTACTTAATATGAAGTCTTCCTTGTAGACCATTGTGTAAAACATTTTTTTATCTCATTTTGAGGACATAACATCGTAAATGGAATATAAAGAACACACATTTGTAGTTTCACCTCAATGTCTAATCATTGTGTTGACCATAAGGATGCATAGGTGGAATGAAACACCATTTTAAGATATCATGTGAAGAGACAGATTACAGAATAGAAACCACTCTGCCAAGAGTATAATTGTGGGGCAATATGAATCAAAAAATGACATGCATATCCACTAACATATGTAACTATAAACTTACAAATGTCTAACCAAACACTATTTACAATACTGTCTTGAAGCTGTCTGTCTTTTTGTCTTTCAGTCAGTCTGTTTATCTGCCTGCAGGTATGTATGTATGTATGTATGTATGTATGTATGTATGTATGTATGTATGTATGTATGTATGTATGTATGTATGTATGTATGTATGTATGTATGTATGTATGTATGTATGTATGTATGTATGTATGTATGTATGTATGTATGTACGCGTTTTGGTAGTTTTCTCGTGTGTATATGAATATATGAATGTGTGTATAGATGGATCGAGCGCGGACTTGATCGTTCGATGAAAAGCTGATTCATATAGTTGGTTTGAACTACAGCAGAAAAGGTTTAGTCGTACATTGAAGACAAAGTTGATGCTGATAGTTGGGTAATCGGTCTTTTCATTAAAGACATTGTAAAATCCTGATATTACACAAACATTAGGCTCTCATGTAATATGAGTCAAATATTATGCACTATGATATCCTTGGTCAGATTGACATAATAGGTAATTGAAGAAAAGGCAGATCAGCCAATGCTTCTATGCGGTTATCTATTTCAGAAATGAAGATTCTATACACTGATTTACATATTATTGAAAGCAGCTTGTTCATAACATTTACTAAATAGCTGAAATGACAAATCCACAATGAAACATAAGAACCTTAAAACCACTTTTGGAGAGAGTACTTACTTGTATATAAACATTCGGAGAGATTAAGTGAGATTATGCGCAGTAGATATCATAGGCCTACCTTCGACAGGAAAAATGAACCAGACCATGAAAATAATCGCTTTCATCTGGAAGTTGTACCACTAGGCGACATTGTACAGTAATTGTCTATCGGTATAAAAAATTCCTATAAACCTGAGATGACTTATTTCTACCATTGAAGTGTTTCTAATTCATGACGGAAAACAATCTCTGCTCTTGATTAAAATCTTTTCTACGGTATTACAAACAACTAGGTGAATTACATTTTCATCGAACCATCAAATCGATAAGACCATACCCACATTCATATATCTATCTATCTATCTATCTATCTATCTATCTATATATATATATATATATATATATATATATATATATATATATATATATATATATAGATATATATATATATATATATATATATATATATATATATATATATATATATATATATATATATACAAGAGAAAAATAACACAAACTTGCACATTCATGCATACATACATGCATACATACATACATACATACATACATACATACATACATACATACATACATACATACATACATACATACATACATACATACATACATACATACATACATACATACATACATACATACATACATACATACATACATACATACATACATACATACATACATACATACATACATACATACATACATATACGCATGCATGCATGCATGCATGCATGCATGCATGCATGATTACATACATACATACATACATACATACATACATACATACATACATACATACATACATACATACATACATACATACATACATACATACATACATACATACATACATACATACATACATACATACATACATACATACATACATACATACATACATGCATGCATGCATGCATGCATGCATGCATGCATGATTACATACATACATACATACATACATACATACATACATACATTCATACATACATACATACATACATACATACATACATACATACATACATACATACATACATACATACATACATACATACATACATACATACATACATACATACATACATGCATGCATGCATGCATGCATGCATGCATGCATGCATGCATGCATGCATGCATGCATGCATGGATGCACGCACGCACGCACGCACGCAGGCAAGACAGTTTCAAGAGAGTATTGTACATAGTGCTTGGCTGGACATTTGGCAGTTTATATTTACATATGTTATAATTATAATTATGAAAACACTTAATTGCATTTCTGTCAAACAAGGTATCCTTTCGCTTTTCCAGGTAAAGAAAATTCATGTGTTATCTTTTCATCTATTGTGCCCCAAAATTATATTCATTCCGAGTGCTTTCTATTTTATAACCAGTTTCTTTCGAAGATATCTTAATGTGGTGTTTCATACCACATCCATTTGGTTAGCTATGTGATTAGATAGACCTTGAGGTGAAATTACAAATCTGTGTTATTAATATTCGATTCACGATGTGATTTCCTCACAATGAGATAAGGAAGTTTTACACATTGTACAAGTCAGTTTCTACAAGGAAGGCTTCCTGATAAGTAAGTTATATTTTTTGACTTTTGTTCCTGTCTCTACTTTCAATTGCACACACTGCTGTTAGAATATCTTCTCCGTTTAGTAATAATACTATACACATGTATGCAATTTGTACAACACGCGAAACATGATGCAAAGCAAACACAATCATAGATTAAAAACAACAAAATATTACCGCATGGGATAACCCTATCTGAATTTCACAAATTCAACACTGACAAGAAACAAAATATATTTTCAACGGCGTTGTAACTGCATTCCTATTTATAGATTTGCCGATAACATACTCTTTATACTCCTGTTCGTAACGGAAAACATACATCAATGTGCTAGCATGAGTATTTTAATACCTTGTTTCTCTGTATATCCTCTATAGAAATGAAGTATCGCGAATTGAGTGAAACAAGAACTAATTGACAGGAATCTATTCGGATCACTTTTATCACTTGGGTGTAACGTATTAATGGCTACCTGTGCATTGTCTTCAGTGCGGGGAAATACTGGAACAACAAAGAGAATAACAATTATTATTATTTGTCTAATTTACTTTTTGTAACTGACTACGCATGTTACGTAACCTTTCATGTAGCTACCATAAGCACCTCTCTCTCTTACGAAATAATCCTACTGTATGTCATCCATTATAATGTGAAACAACTGCAACATTGAAATCACTTGCTGGCTATTATTCCCTTAACATATTCCCATTGTTCATGATAATCATCCTATTGAATCACAGTACATTCGATGCTTCCGGAAAATAGTCGTTACCGGAAAATAGTCGTTACTGATACTAAATATATAATTTCTTGATCTAAAACAACGTTCAACTAAATCTTGGACTTGTGATATTTAATTAGTACGAAGATCAGTGCCTCAAAAGATAAGAACCAGTCAGATATAAATATATTCTAACGTACACTTAAAATAATGCCTGTTGATATGGAATAAAATAATGCGTTGTGCTAATGAACATAACTCTTTCATAAATACCCGTGTTATCTGTGGAAATACTCAAACTTTCCTATACAACAAATATAACAGTCCTGTTTATATGTGCTTGATTATGTGCGCCTGTGATTTTATTATCGTATTTCAGTTGGCTACCAATTCAGTGGCAAGAGTTACAAGGAATGGCAGCTTTTCGGAATACGCATGAACTTCCTTACCCCATAATGAAATTATGTTATTGATTATTTATATGACAATTATGGTTGAGGCTGTGTCAAATATCGGTGATCTGATCGTAGTAAATTATTAGGACGAGTAATTATTATGGGTTTCGATTCTGTGATTTCTATGCAGAATACATAAACCTTCCTTCTTCGTAATCTCAGGAACTTTTGTACAAATTGATATATAATCTTTCTGAGCAAACGGCCTGGCGATTACATTCCACGAATAATTTATTGCAAAATATTCTTCTTTTTTGTTAGATTTCCTTCGAAAGCAGATTTGACTGAATTGCCACCAATGTGAGCAAAGTAAGTTGTATTGCGAAGAATCACAGAACACTCCAAAACATTATCTTAGTTATTTTAACTTTATATAATAAGTGTGGATCAATTGTCATTAACACTATAGCTTGTGCAAATACAAATCCAAGTATTGAAATGCTATTGAAACCCACATTACAGTATTAAACTATCGGCTTCTACCGAAAAGTTAATTCAGATCCAGACGGCGTATATAATACAATTGGCGGTATAAAGATTTAATATAAAAAATCAAAGATTATCTTCATATATTATCTTCATATATTAGTTTCAATATTTCGTTTATTGTAAATGGAACCGACGGTGAGAAAATAATGAATGCCTCATGCAGTTTTGATTTTATATATATATATATATATATATATATATATATATATATATATATATATATATATATATATATATATATATATATATATATATATATAGCACACCATAAGCTCACATTCTAAAGAATAAACAATTGCCTTTAAATCCTTACCAAGAATGCTTAAATCTAACTCTTGTATCACCACCAAACGGAGACAGGAAAAAGTGATCTGAAAATAGACTGGGACTACATTCGTGGGTACTGAAACGGATTTTATTAATTGTGTACTGATGCCTGAAAGGGTCAATTTGTTTAGTCAAACTTTTATATTTGCATTTTAGTTTGCATGCCACTACTATTTCAACTTCATGCATAAAGACATGTGACAGCTGTCAGAAAGTGTGTATTGCTGGTGTTCTATAGGGTGCAATTAGAGGTCCAATTGTTCTTAAGAAACCAAAACTAAAGTTGCTATATCTTTCTTAATTATAGGAATCTTTCAATACAGTAAAAACCTAATTGTAATACGTGATAAGGCCTGTCTGAAATTATTATTGAAATTAAAAAATATTGATATATTAAATTTTAATGGAAATTTAAATAAATATTTAAATTTTAAAAGCTATTTATTTTGAAAATTAAATTTTCATACAAGGTATAACATTAGTTTTGACAAATGTAGGGCAGCAAATTGGATTAATAAATGATGTTTAAAACAATTTTTTTTGTGTCTGTACAACTGGCAATATTATTCCCAGGTGTAATGAAGCATGATAGCTCACAATGATTTTGACAGCAAATTGCAATATGCCTATCCAGATGCATATAGGTGTACATACTAAAGAAACAATGACAGGTGTTATGTTCCACATTTATTGTTTCAGGTACTTGGGCAGTTGTTTGTATAAGTAATAGCCCGTTCAAATTTAAAGTTTTGATGGGACCACTATAACAAATATGCATTCCATTTTAATGTCGATAACTACAAAAGTCAACAATGCAATACGAAAATACAGTTTCTGGGAGGTTCCACCTTACTCAACAATGATGCGAATCTCTCTCATGAAGATCTAAGCCATGTCTTTGAGATGCTGTATATCATTGTACTGATATGAACTCATCTTGGTCACTTATAGCAGCAGACTGCACATGTCCTTATGAGACCTTGCTATCACCATTGGACTACTGGAGAGCTTCCAAATTGATCCAACTCTAATATTTTGTTCCAAATACCAGGCTAGACCTGAACAGATATAACATGTGTAACTTAATTCTAGAAAAAAGAAACATGTAGGCAAATGAAGTTAAAATGTGTTAGAAATGGTGATTTCAAAATAACATTCAGGTTGCAAATAGGGTTAAAAAAGGTAAACTTGATAGAGTGACACTCAAAGATGTGAAGCAATGGGCATGTATTAAAGTGATAAATACATCCTAAAATAGATGAAGTTTCTACAAGCATATATAGCCATTTACAGGTTGAATAACTAATCAGGTAGGGTATGTATCATAAAGTTTAAGGCAATGTTGGAGTGGTGAGGTTTGATCATTAGTGCAAACATTGATACATATCAGTATTCTGAAAAGTCAAATGAAAATGTACCAAATTAAAATTTATTACTATATGCAATCCTATCCATAAAGAAAAACAATTTTAGATATTGCGAGTGAATACAGCGAAATGTGGCCAAACAGATCAACTATAGGTACCAATAGATCCTATATCATCAACTAAATGTGAAATTGTCATCTCGAAAACTTGTAAACAAGGATGGATATTTGCATGTGTGGGACATATGCAATGTACTTGTTAAAATCACATGTGCAAACATGATTCAAATAATCTGTTTAAACATTTTAGTCTATTTTTGAGAGTGTTGGCTACCAAGTTATTAAGCTCAATGATTCTATGATTCAATGGAATCAGATATCAGCTGATGCTGCAACACCGCTCTCTGTCAAAGTACTTAATTGAAATGTGTTACCATACAGAGACAAATTCCTGATGAAAATAACATCTTGGGATATTTTAAGTGCACACAGTCAGCACTTAGCCTTACAGATTCACTGTAGGTAGTATGTCAACCTTACAGTGTCAACGTTAGACT
Source organism: Potamilus streckersoni (assembly GCA_016746295.1). Taxonomy (NCBI): domain Eukaryota; kingdom Metazoa; phylum Mollusca; class Bivalvia; order Unionida; family Unionidae; genus Potamilus; species Potamilus streckersoni. Next base: position 1,227,036 of record JAEAOA010001920.1, read on the forward strand.
CCAAACATTCCAAAATATATGCATATTTGTTCATGTCAGCAATGTAACCATGTTAGGATCAGTTGTAGAACGTTAAATTCAAATAATCTGTTTGAATATTACTTACGTAATCTTTAAAGTGTCAGATAACAAATCTTATTAGTCATTAATGATGGATAAAGCAAACTGGATTATTAGAATTCCCATAATATCATCTGGGCCACAATGCCGCACTACATCAATCAACATCTTAAAGAAACTGATCAATAAAATAGAATGCATTCTGTGTTCAACTTGCATCATTTTGTTGTTTTCTTATATGCAATGGTAAATATACCTGGGTTAAGTATATTTTATTCCTTCGACCTGTATTTCATTCTCTGACAGCTTAGTATTATTTTGTAGAGAACTTGAGCAGGTTCTAGTATAAAGTCTTCATCTCAATCCTCTCACTAAATACCCTATAACTATATTTATAAACAATTACTGATAGCTATAAAAGCAGTTATGTGTTACTCAGGAAGTCACCTAATCATAAACACATAAATTAACTGTTTGGACCCAAATAAATAGTTGCAATGACCTAAAGGTACAAAGCAAAATAGAATTTTGTCTTCATGTATTTTAAATGACGGTATTATTTTGACTAACAAAGATAATTTCTCTGATAAAATTTGACAAATATCTATCACTTGAGCTTGTATATGGTGTAGGAGAACATACATGCTGATATCATTTAATATCATTCCCAATAAATATTATATATGTGCATACTTGGTGGAAATTTTTATTTTTTAATTGTTTTTTAATTTCATTTAATTTTTTTAAAATTAAAATTATTTTTTACGTTTAATTTAATTTTGATATCTTTAAAGTCATTATACATAACATATTAAACTTTCATGTGTATATCATTGATAATAATGATTTTATATCAGCTTAAAGTTTACTCACATGCTTTACTGACAGGCCATTGAACAGAATTAATTTTACTATATAGTCTCTACATTTGTTTCTCAGTACTGAACTTTCCACTCTGTGACATTCAATACAAATCATATGTTAATCTAAAATACCTTCCAAGATGCCTTAACAGTGAAGATCTTCTCAAGAGTTGACCTGCATATTTTTGAGAGGCTGAATTGTAAACAAAACACCAGACAACAGAACACATATTTTACTTCCGGATCATCACCATAACCTTAGTACTCAATGTGCACTGCCGCCGAAATACACACAGACAACCACACCTTAAGCTCACATTTTAAAGAATAAAAAATTACCTTTAAATCCTTACCGATAATGCTTAAATCTAACTCTTGTATCACCACCAAACGGAGACAGGAAAAAGTGATCTGAAAATAGACTGGGGCTACATTCGTACTGACCCAGATTTTACTAATTTTGTACTGATGCCATACTGACCGACGTTTAGCTCCAGGCCAAAGCTATTAAAAGCCATAGCGATAGATAATTTTCGTCTGGAAGTTTCCTGGTGACAGTTAAGGTGCAGAGCATTCAATTCGCAGGACTGAATAGTCTTTGGTTAACTAACATTAGTACTAAATTTCAAAAAGTATTTACACATAATTTGATATGCGTAATTGCGCATACATGACCCATATGACTTGTACTATAGGTTTCGGCGATAAGGAGAGAGAGAGAGAGAGAGAGAGAGAGAGAGAGAGAGAGAGAGAGAGAGAGAGAGAGAGAGAGAGAGAGAGAGAGAGAGAGAGAGAGAGAGAGAGAGAGAGAGAGAGAGAGAGAGAGAGAGAGAGAGAGAGAGAGAGAGAGAGAGAGAGAGAGAGAGAGAGAGAGAGAGAGAGAGAGAGAGAGAGTGGATGAAAACGACTGATAGAAAATATAGACAATACTTGCTCTTTAGGTTCCATTATTGACAAGGCTGCTTTAGTTATATTTTTCTTTTCATACCATCTAAAAATATCTTGTTGTTTATATTTAATATTGATGACTATGTCTTTCACGTTGATATTTTTCCTAACGAATACTTTGTTTTTCCAATAAAGGCTTACTTCATGAGCATTGCTACTGAAAGTATTTGGAACGAAGAACATTCGTTGATGCGAAAGTAAAAGTTTCATGGACTTTTCTTTGTAATGTGCTCAGGACTTGCATCGGAAACATATTCATTAGCAAGGAAGTATCTACCATCCATGGTCAACTTTACTCCGTACACACATTCAAACATATAGAAAGACTGGCAAACATACATAAATACTTGGAAGGTATATATGAATCACGTTTATATATGCTTCTCTGTAATATTTTACCATAACAGGATTGTTAACACATGGTAACCGTATTCGTGACATTTGTCATCATATACTTGACTTTAGACTTGCGACGTTTTATTTGAGGCAGCAGTACTATGTAATATTTTATCCATTACAGAGAAACACGACACATCTTTTTTCATTATGTATTTATTAGTCAAATTGAATTGTCACCATGAATAACATGCAGCAAGTGAAAAATGCAATAAATCTCAGTACTGTCAGATATAAGTTATCATCGATAAAAACAAACAACAAATTAAATGGAACTGCAAATATAAAAAAGACATGAAGGAAGAGAAATGACAGTTTTGCATTATGTATGCTAATCTTTCTTTGACTTAATAAATTTTTTAAATGGAAATGCATTATGAATTTGCCACACAATTCAATTCTTAGACAGGATTCTAAAAAGGAAGGAAAATATCGTGGATTGGAAGAGCTATAAAATGAATTGACTCCAAACACTTACTTTTGGTTTTAAGTGTCAAGGTCACTGGTAATCGGTACATTTTATCATTTAGATAGTTATATAAAATATCTTGAGTTCATGTACATGTGGGATGACATAAAGGAGGGGTCTGATTGTGGAGTATATTTGTATTTGATATCACATACATAAGGAGAGAAAATATTTAGTATTAAACGCTTCGGAACTGTTCCTTAGGTTTAAACTATGACCAGGTATCCACTGTAAGAATTATGGTCTTGCATAGCAATATTGAGACAGTATAATACAGGTTTCATTATAGGGATTACAGCATTCTTTTTCATTCATTTTGTCATCATAGCACCAATAGTAACCAGGTCTACTTTTTTTATATTGATATCGTTCGTGAGTACCACAAGGATGTGACGATAGACACCTTGTTCCATCGGCAGCAGTGTCAGCGAAACCACCACAATATGCATATGTAGTTCCAGTAGCACACTGCATGATCGGTTTATCTATGGTTCCAGTTTTGGTGCACTCTCCTTCGCAGCAATAATCCCATTCGTTATTTTCATCTGTGTAGCACCAGGAGTATTCTTTACTATATGTCCCGCACTTGTGACCCAACCTACACCTGGAGTTTCCAGCCGTAACCATACTATTCTCCACTGATATGTCTCGACCTCTATGGTTCACCGAAGAGTACAACTCATATTCCGCAAAGCTAGTCTCATCTTGGGTTTGAATACAATGAAGCTGAAGAAGTATTAGACAGAGTAATGTATATGTCAACAGATTTTTGGGCATGACCTGAAACAGAACACAAATCAATTAGCCCTGGCATACAAATTTTTGTCTTCATGCTTGGGGATAGGGCCGGATATAGAATATAGATAAATTAGTCAGGCAGTCTATTTATATCTCATCATTATTGGCGATAATGCCTGGCATATAATATAGATCGATTATTGAGGCAATCTATTTATGCAATCATACTTTGTTGTAAGACCTTGCATAGAATATACATCCATTAGTCAGACTGTTCATGTATATGTCATCCGACGTCAGAGTGAGGACTCCCATAGCATATTGACCACTTAGCCAGGCATTATGGCATTATGTAAGTAAGGCCTGACATAGATTATGGATCAATTAGTGATGTCATATGTTTGTATGTCATCAAGTCATATGTCATAATCTTTCTGGAAAGGCCTGGCATAACATAAATCATTAGCCAGGCCTTCTAATTAAATGTAATCAAGTTTGGGGATAAGCCCCGACGTAAATTTAGATGGATTGCTGAAGTCGTTTATTTATGTCATCAAGCTTGGCGGTAAGGCTTTGCATACAATATAAATCAGTTAGTCATCACATTTCTTGGTAAGGTCTCGAACTGCATATGCCCTACTTAGTTGTGCCGTATATTTCTATACCGTCATGCTTTGAGGTAAGACCTTAAATGGAATATCAACTCAGTTAAGCAAGGCTTGACATAGAAATAGTCGGGCGTATATTTTTTGTTATTGTTTATTTAAAGGTGTACGTGACCAGAGGCATATGAAGTAAATATTTTTATTTACTATCTATAGTTTTTCTACCATATCCAAACATCTTTAAAGCTTACAACATCATTTTTCTTGAGAGACATCTCTGATAACAATTGAATAAACCTTTCCAATTGTTGAAGTCACATTAGTGCCTTGATATCGTTTTTGCAGCGTCGACAATACATCATTTTAAACATCTGTCAACAATATTTGTGAAAGTCACTAGTCTTACATGCTATAAACTAAATAACTCAGTATAAGGCATTTATAGGTTCAAACTATAGACCGGAAAATAAGTGTTAGCGCACTTGTTGTGTGAGAAGTAATTAAAAGGCTACCAACGAAAACTCGATTAAACGGGTTGGAAATTAGTTTTTGGTGGGCCTTTAATAAAACATATGTACTGACATTCGTCATGATCCAAACGATATATATATATATATATATATATATATATATATATATATATATATATATATATATATATATATATATATGCTTTAAGATTCTCATGGAAGAAGATTGTCCACTGATAATTACACTTGTGGATAGGGACCAAACTAAAACAATCACTTTGAGAAGAGCTACGTCCTGCCGTAAATCTTTATGTAATCCCGAAAAAACCCAAATTTATCTTAGTGGGTTTGTTACGCGTACAGTGCATTGAAAAGTAGCTCCGGTAAACATTATTTTTACAGTTTGTAGCTACGCTGATTACATCTGATCTTGACCTTGGTTTTGTAATAAGAGAGATATCAATACAAAGTGCAGAAATATTTCTTGGTTTAATAAATATTCTCATTAGAGCAGGTGTGAGAAATTAGTGCGCCATACTCAGGTATCATGGTGACACCTTTAAACCTTGTCTGGAACAGACTAGTCTCGTTTCATCATTTAAGGTGTTGTGTATATTCCTTTGATCAGTACTTACCTCCTTCATGAGTATGTTAAAGTTCAGACAATTGCCGTAGAATATCGGTTTTCCTGTTGAACGAAAATGATTCGATGTTATCACGTGGATATAATGGACATAACATGAGTATTAACAAACTGAGTATACAAAATTTTTTTATCTGTGTTACTAATATATATATATATATATATATATATATATATATATATATATATATATATATATATATATATATATATATATATATATATATATATATATTTGAAAGGAAAATTATAAAGAAACCTTTTTGCGACTGCAACAGATGTTACTTGGTGAATGCAAAGTCATACTTAATTCCTGATCCGGAACGATTGACATAGCAGTTTACTATTTTATTGTAAAAGCTTTTTCATACAGATAGCGTCCCCAATCCCAAGCATTCATAAACGTTCTGTACTACATATAGTATAAAAATAATTGGATCAATGCTTTATTTGTCTGCTTCAGTCCTATGTCCCACAAATGCCACTCAATTCTAACACGTACATTTACTTGGATTTCTGCGACATATTGATAGTCATATTTCAAATAGAGCATCATTGATATCATATTTTGCATATCGTATAAAATATGGTGAGCTATTTTAAAATTTCAATATATTGCTCATGAATTTTAAATTTCGTTCATTATTTAGTGAACCACACTGTCAAAAAGCAAGTTTGTCGATAATCGACTGTTATTGGTCTTATGAATTTTGATAGATAGATAGATAGATAGATAGATAGATAGATAGATAGATAGATAGATAGATAGATAGATAGATAGATAGATAGGTAGGTAGGTAGGTAGGTAGACAGACAGACAGACAGACAGACAGACAGACAGACAGACAGGCAGACAGGCAGATAGATAGATAGATAGATAGATAGATAGATAGATAGATAGACAGATAGATGGTGAACAGAACTGTGCAATTTGCAACAAACATCGTTTGCTACACATTATCTATATTCACGTTGAAAACGTACCTTGATGACTTCTTGAATTACCTCCGTGCTGAAGTCTGATTTTGAGACATTTGCTAGATACTCTTCTATTTGAAAGGAAGTACTATCCTATGTGACAATTATTTACCCTGGGATGGGTGATGCACTCGTGACTAAAAAGAACAGCCCATTTCCAATTCTCACAATGCTGGTTAGCTCCAATAATTACAGTCCCAACCTTATAGATTCAACTAATGACGTCATCAGGATGTCGGTCACACAAACATGGAGAGCGATTCTCCAGAACCAGGTTAATCTGTTACATAACACGGGCGTGTTTTAGGCATTTTGAACTCTCCAACATCGGATTACACATTCACCAATAGGAAACACTGAGAACGATTTGTCTATTTATTAACATGTGTTGTTTTGGAGAATATCTCTCTCTCTCTCTCTCTCTCTCTCTCTCTCTCTCACACACACACACACACACACACACACACACACACACACACACACACACACACACACACTTTCTTATGAATGAAAACAAAATAAAGGCAAGCCAGTCAATAGCAGCCACACAAGGGAAAACGGACTAAATGGTCCCGTGCACAAGTGACGTTTATGTAAATGCTCATGTTTCCTACATCGCTTTAGCGGCAAACGCTATGCATATATTATTATGATTATTATTAGTAGAGTTATTACGTACGTAATTTGCTTAGTGCCATCGTAGACCCACACTTAAAATTCATGTTGGTGTTGTTTTCTACTAAAACAAGATTATTGTGTACTGTTATTTTCAATATATCCTATAAGTATGAAAATGACATAGCTTGCAAAAAATACTACTACTACTACTACTACTGCTGTTGCTATTATTATTACTACTACTACTGCTACTACTACTAATAAGTAAATAAATAAATAAATAAATATAATAAAACTGAAAAGCAAAAAAAAATCATTCCAAAGTCGGATAAAGTACTTAGTTGCTATTATATGATCTATATGATGAAAATCTTTAAATAATTTTATAAAATGAAACAATACAAAACTCAGCAATCGTAATTACCTTTCTGCATCCACCCTGACAATACTGAACGTTCGCAATTAATTGATTGGTTTTGCATGATTAGTTATGGAAATATATCCACTCTTTCTTCCTTCAGCTTTTGCAAATAGACTTAAAAGTAGGTGTTTACATTTAAAACAGATGACATGATTACCCTTAACTCAGCACTTGGAGATTGAAACACTAGGTGTATATATTAATAGATCTTTGAAGAATTGGGAATGAAAACAATGTTAACGGAACTATTGCTAGTAACAAATGAACTTAAGTTTAGTGAGACCCTTATCAAATAAAGTAAGGAAAAGGTGAATGACCCCTGACACTTAGGAAAATTGACAGTTAATCTTGAGTCCACCACTTATGTTATTTGGCCACTTGATTTAGTGTGTTTATTACTAAAAAAACCCAGAGTGGATAAGCACTTTGCTTGTTTGCATATTTATATGTGTACAAAATCGAAAGGAATATGTGACAGTCAGTGAAGTAAAAATTATAATCACACTCTCTGTCAATTATAAGAGTTGTTTATTTAATATTTCGATTAGACTCTCAGGGTTAGTGTCCCGTGTATGCGTGAACGTCCAATTACTAGAAGAATGGCTTCCATATTGTTGTGACAAAAATTGTGTATATTAGTGGTTACATGTTGCTTTTTTTTGTTTTCTTAATTAAATTGACGAGCGATATCCTGGGGTTTGCAAATAAATAAGTTAAGAGATAGTAGTGGAAAGAAGAAAATATTGAAAAATGTGGACGGTAACAGTAGCAGAGTACTTTCTCACAGAAGCAAATATATTCAAATTTTTAAATTTATTTAAAAGATACATATGTTTCTCCTGTCTAGATGAGCTAATAGTAACACTACATATTTTAACAGAAATTAATTTGAACAAAAAACACGTTCAGATATTTTAATTCTTCTATTGTCAATATGAAATGCTTTCGGAATTTTATAGGTGGATAGAGTGAGAGAGAGACAAGGAAAGAATGAGATATAAAATGAGAGAGAGAGAGAGAGAGAGAGAGAGAGAGAGAGAGAGAGAGAGAGAGAGAGAGAGAGAGAGAGAGAGAGAGAGAGAGAGAACAGTTAAATTAAATAAATATTTATCCTTTCACAATTTGCATATTTTGTGTTTTACATTAGTTTTAAATTTTTGGCCACAGTGAATCGTTTATGTTCTTTATTAACACAACTTATTAACCTCTTCTACAGTGTTGTAATAATATTTCCCACTTTGCTTAGCCGATCAGAAATATATATATATATATATATATATATATATATATATATATATATATATATATATATATATATATATATACATTGAGTAAAATATTATTCCTAATAAAACATCAGCACTGCAATCTCAAAGAATTTTGCATATAATGCCTTGTTACAAAGGGTTATACATTATACAAATGAAAATATTTTTAAATGGTTAAATTCGACTTTTGAAATTGTTTTATTTTCTTTTAAAATATCTCATCTATAATGGGCAATGCATGAAAACTAATTAGCATTGTACTAACTCTGTAGATCTATAATTTGTGTTATTATACACCATTTGAAATAAACCTTTCATGATTCTGGAACACATCATACAGGTATTAATGTCCATTACATGGTACACATCATACAGGTATTAGAGTCCATTACATTGTACACATCATAGAGGAATGAGAGTCAATTACATGGTACACATCATGCAGGTATTAGAGTCAATTACATGTTATATATCATACAGGCATTCGAGTGAATTACATGGTACACATCATAGAGTTATTAGATTCAATTACATTGTACACATCCTACAGGTATTAGAGTCAATTACATGGTACACGTAATAGAGGTGTCAGAGTCAATTACATGGTACACATCGTACAGGTATTAGAGTCAATTACATGGTACACATCATACAGGTACTAGAGTCAATTACATGGTACACATCGTACAGGTATTAGAGTCAATTATATAATACACATCATAGAGCGATGAGAGTCAAATACAACGACTGTACATTTTTATAGAGGAATTAGAGTCAATTACAACGACTCTGACAGATAACACATCATATTATTGCAAACATTTACAATGATCATGCCTCACAGATAAGAGTCACCATAAACTCTTTCTATTCTAATAAGTCATACTGTTTAACTTGTGACCGGTAATTTGTCTTTTCTAAATAATAGAGGATTTTAAAATATACAGGAATAATTTTCCTAGAAGATATAATTTCCATTAGAAGCTTGAGTGATGATAGCAATAATAATCACAACCATTCAGCGTACTATAAACTTAAATTGCAGTTCAAAATTACTGCACTAGTAATTAAGTCATGATTGCCTTTATCGAAAGTAAAATATTAGGACAGTGCTTTGTCAGAAAATAATGGCACACTTAAAACAGACATTTCCGAACACAATAATCCGCATATAATTTGTGCTATGTGATTAATTCATGCTTGGATTATGACAACGTATGGTACACAGGTGATCCCAAATGGGTTGCGATTTAATAGTGAATTTATGAATCGAGTTTAATATTGTCGAGCTTTTGCTAGCCATGGCTTGCAGACATTATTAAATGGTTTCTTAAACTCAAGATTAAATAATTTACTATTTGACACTCGTTAATCACATAGTTTGTATTTCAGTACAAAGTATTTAGATATAAAGAAGAACGAATGATTTAGTTCATTGTGACAGAAGTTACATCTTTCATTTGTTGTGCTTAAATTTAGTCCAATAAGAAGTAGTTGAACTAGTATTAACGTTTTGAAGCATACGATCTTTTCTTACAATCTATACGTCAAAGAGCAAGCTTACGTCTGTATAAACATAACATTTTGCACAGAAGAAATCATTTTTCAACACAGAATGTCCATTGCAGGTGATGTAACATTTTTTTATGCTGTATCGGTTAGAATGCAGTAGTCGTTCCATGTTTAACTAGCCGAACATGTCACTTTCACAACTAAATATTATTCATTCGAAAGATATTATTCTGAATGCGAAAATTCCCATATTTGCTGTAATTTATTTGTGACCGGATATATGCAACATTTGACTTGGAACAGTAGACTACAGAATATATAATTAATTATTATTTGTGTCGGAATTGAATCATATTTCCACCTGATATGGAGTTGTTGGTAAACTTAAGTTTGGAAACCAGTTAATTCTAACATTCTTCTCTGAATAGATGTGAGTTTATTTATTCTTGTAAGTTAAAATTTAAATCACGCTTGCATATTTGTTTTCTTGCATCTAAAAGATATACCACTTCCATTCACCACCACCCTAGACAAGCATGATCTCTAGATTTACCTATTTTTATTGATAATTTTGTCTTGTGCAGTTTGTTGTTTTTCATATTATGATATATTATACGCAAGACACCCATGTGGGGGGTAAAAAAGCCATATTGAAGTAGACGAGATCATTTTTACACAATTCTTGTTCACGTGTAATCTCAATAAATGGGGCCCAAAATGTTCATTGAAAACAACATATTCGAAAAGACTGGTTTATATAAATGTTTCAACGATGAAAGCCAATCAATATAGAGAATACTGCGCAATAATTGTAATGTCTTTTTTGGACCACTTAATTTCACATTTTATTTTAACGTGTGGTAATATAAAAAATATGAAACTGTATACTGCAGGAACCTTTATGATAAAACAGCTTACGACACAAAACCAGATTTGTAATTTCTTCAAACATTTTAAGACAGTTCTGATACAATAAACACTATTTGCATTTAAGTATGTATTGATTGGTGCTAACAGTTTAGTTGCTGTCTGATGTATTTGGTTATAATCACAGTAGCTTTAGCTGCTGTTTGCTTGATTTGAACATAACAAATGTTTTTACTAGACAAACTACACCGACTTTAGGTATCACTGGCGTGATATGCTAGAAATTAATATACAGGTCATGCACTTTATAATAACGAGCTGAACCTACGCCTATTGTTCAGCTATTAAAATTTATAATATTAATAGCACATGCATTAATATATATATATATAACAAAATATTACCCCTAATGCAAATAACGTTTTATTTCTCTCATTAATAAGTACATTCTTTTTTCCATTACAGCCCACATCGTGATAATGACATTTTATCGTATCCATCATTTCTTTGGTGAAAGCTTAACTGAGTAGTATTATTAGTCCTCTTTGACAATCGGACACCATTCCATCGAGCAATGTTGACGGTCAGTAGAGATTAAATGAGTCTAGTGATAAAGTCCTTAGCGTGACAACGAACGATATATATATATATATATATATATATATATATATATATATATATATATATATATATATATATATATATATATATATATATATCCGCATAATGTGGATTTGCTTTGCTTTAAATGCTTGCTAAAACGTTATTAGATCAGTTAAATTATTGCTCTCTATTACTTCATTCTCTTCGATTTTAGTTAAATCTTAGTGAAATCTTAACTGAGTAGTATTATTATTCCTATTTGACAATCGGACACCATTCCATCGAGCAATGCTGACAGTCAGTAGAGATTAAATGAGTCTGGTGATGAAGTCCTTAGCGTTCAAGGAATGCTTTAAGTTAGTCTTATTCATTTTGTTTGCGTATGTGGTTCAAAATTTATTAACATTCTCAAATATGTATCAACATTTCAGTTTGTTCGTGTATGTTCTAATTTAAAACCTATATCCAATGCATTGACTTAATAGATGTTATCGATATTTAAACTTTATCAACTCCATCTCTTAAATGGTATTTTCTATATGAGATTTATAACAATATACCAGCCACCCGGTATTCTATAATAATTCCATATTACCATTTATACATATGTTAGATTAATCTCTGTGTGTGTGTATATATATATATATATATATATATATATATATATATATCTATATATATATATATATATATATATATATATATATATATATATATATATATATATATGTGTGTGTGTGTGTGTGTGTGTGTGTTTGTGTGTTTATATATATATATATAATCTCTACAAATCCGCATAATATCGATTTCCTTTGCTTTAAATGCTTAGTGAAACGTTATTAAGCATTAAGCATTGCTGGATTAGATAAGTTACCCATTGCTGTACTAGATTCGTTACAAATAATTGGATTAGATAAGTTATGCATTGCTGGATTAATTAAGTCACACATTGCGGAATTCGATGAGTTACACATTGCGGGATTAGATGAGTTACACATTGCTGGATTAGATAAGTTACATATATCAGGATTAGATAAGTTATGCATTGCTGGATTAGATAAGTTATGCATTGCTTTATTAGATAGTTTCAGATTGCTGGTTTAGAGGTTTGTTTTCCGGAATAGTTTTCAGTACAATACCCAGTTTGCCTTGAATTCTATTCACAGCTTTTTTACAATCCAGCTTAGATTTTCATTATTAAAGAATATCGTAAGTGGAAAACAATCAAGTTAGCATTTCAATTTAATTTGCTTAATTGATTCTAATTTATTAAACGTTAAATTCGAAAAGTGGAAAGCTTAATAAGTGTCAAAAGAATGTGAAAAAGATAAACAATTTTCGAAATTGAAAATAAATCGGTGAAAGGGTTGGTCCGGTCATTATTTGTTGTAAAATGTGGCTGTTACCGCTTAAAGTTCCTCCCGTCAGTGATAGCTTGTTATCGTAGATATTTTTAGTTGTGCATAACAGTTTGTTACAAACACCATTTATTGACGTATGCTTTGTTTCTAAACCTATAACTCTTTGATTTGACATGAATTCGCGTCCTCTCCTTGTATCAACGATTTCCTTTTGTAAGGATTATGTGTCAGTTATTGTTAATTCGTCAGCGGAAACAAATCTCGCAAATGCTATTCTAATTTGTGTATAACAGGCCATGCTATTTAAATTATAAACAAAAATATATAAAAACAATGATATTAAATTTTGTCACAGAACGATTAATCAAACATAAACATAATAACGAACTTCCAGGTTGTTACTATCTTATTGTATATTGTACTGGCTCTGGTAAAACAAATTTATTATAAAACCTTTTGCACATCAATAACTTTAACCACGATAAGGAATATATTTACACAATTAACCCACAACAGGATAAATACAAATTTTTAAGCAAGTACAACGATAAACTTCTTGATGAGTTTGAAGCTGGCGATGATATGTGTTTAATAAAGCAACGAGAATAATAATCCCAGTTCATGAAAGAGCCAAATAATATATATATATATATATATATATATATATATATATATATATATATATATATATATATATATATATATATATATATATATATATATATATATATATATATATATATATATATATATATATATATATATATATATCGTAATCTAGAAGTAAACCATGTCTGCTAAAAGAACATTTTTTTCGAACTCAAATACAGAAAAGAAACTTATTGAATAATATACCACTGTACAAAGACAGTGCATTTTTAAAAGACAGGAGGAGAGAGATGGATGACTTAGCACCCCTATGTTTTCGAAAGTTTTCTCTCTGCATAGATACAAATCTAACACCTTTTTGATACTCCAATTCTAATTAAATGCGACATTAATGATTACGCACATATTCTTGCACGTATATATAGCTTTCTTAATTTTCAGAATTCGGAATATGTGTGACCCTTTGCACAAAAAATTACTAAAACCCAACAATATAAATCGCGACGTAAAAATCTGTGTGGTGCTATGTATTGTTTGAGCAAAACATATAACATCTTTATAAGGTCGTATATTATGAACATATATCTTTTTCATGTCCTCATGTCTGAATGAAATAATTTGTATGCTATGCACCGAAACAGAGATCGAATGATACCTTAGTAAGAAGATGTGGTGGCAACTTATAATTAAATCAATATCTACTACTAAATATATTCGGTAATTTTGTTTTTCCCATGCATGGGATAATAGCAAATGCTCTTGTAAATTATGAATATCAGTTAGAATTGGAGCTATAAACTTTCTGTCCAGCATTTTCCATGTGCTGAATTGCAATAGCGTTCGATGACATACCTCAGAGTGTTGTAAAGAGATAGCTTTAACCTTAACATATTTTGGAATCACTTTGCTGTATCCCACAGAATATCAAATAAATATTTTAATAGCTTGGCATAACTCACTGAAGGGTGAGAAAATTAAAAATATTAAGATCAAGCTGTCTTGTCCAGAATTGCATTTAATCTCTTTAATTTAAGATTACAATATTTTATCATCCCTGAAACATTATGTAAGTAAAATGCGTGAAAGGTCAAACTGGTCATCTATATGTCCAACCATTATTTCGAAATATGTGTGTGTTTGTTTACGTGGGGGATGAGATGGTGGTAAAGGGGCGTGTGTGTGTGAGAGTCTTTATAAATGGAGTTCCTAGACGACATTTTGTAAGTAAAGAAGGTCACAATTTGGTATACGCATCCGTAAAACATTTGTGAATAAGTATTTACAGATATCTAATGAACTTTACACAACCTCCTTACATCCTATTTTCTTGTTTACGAAATAAAACAAGGACAACAAATGTCCAGATACAAATAAATATTTACCACAAAAATCAGAAGCAACAACCTCAGGGAAGATTCATGAAAACCAATTAGTTTGTTCGCAAGAAATAGTTAAGTTAAATGGAAATATATATATATATATATATATATATATATATATATATATATATATATATATATATATATATATATATATATATATATATATATATATATTTAATACCAAAATGAATACATAAGTCAATACATTGAAAAGAAGTTTGGACAACGTCGAAATTGTAATATAATTTCAAACTATTTTCAAATGTATTGACATTGAAGCTCTCGAAAACATACGATGTAACATATAATCTGTCAGAATTGCGAACGTTAAACACATGATCGTATTTAATTCTACAATTGTTAGTAAATATATTATTTTAAAAAGGCTTCAGAATAATTAAAATTATATTGAACATTTTCTCCTTAGACCTTTTTATTACGTTTATTTGTCAATTTTATCTCTTAATTAGTTCAGAAAGACTGGCAGGTTGCCATATGTTAATGTTGTTTTCCCGTCACTCTTGCATCGTTGTATCCGACCACAAAAGATAGCGAGAGACTTCGGTCGAGTGCCATTCTATCGAGTTCACTCCAGATGTGGCCCAGCTAAATGATGTCCGCTTCAAGGTCACGTCACTAGGTGTTTTTTGGTCCCCTCCTTTGCTTGACTCGAGCGTTTTACCTCAATGCCTGTTTGGTAGCTTTATTTCGATGCTTTGATAAACCACTTGCTAATGTCACGTCTTATGTCTTATGTTTTTTCTACAGTATAATTGTTGCAGGTGCCAAACTAGTAATACAGATTGTAATGCCTCTAATGACTACCGATTAATGATATTTTACTGGTCATATCTTAACCTTGTTAGAAAAGAATTGTATATATATATATATATATATATATATATATATATATATATATATATATATATATATATATATATATATATATATATATATATATATACACAATGTAAATTTGCCTTTGTTTGCAGACAATTAAATTTAATTTCAGGAACCTTTGCAGATATCCTTGGTTCTGATACGGCGAATATTTATTTGTATCTGGAAAATGTTTGTACATGCTTCAATTTGTTAGCATAAAAATAGGATCTAAGCATGTAGTGTATAGTTAATTTGATATATTTATATACTTTGTTACAAATATGTTACTCATTTTACTTACATGACCTATCAGGGAAGGTAAAATATATTAATCTTAAAGTGATATTTATCTCAATTTTTCACTAGATATTTTCATTTTATTTTTTTTTTTAATCAAAGAACTTTGAAATACTGTAATGTTGCCTACAATATACCACCAAAACCCAGTTTGGATTGAAGACTCTAAACAATAAATGACATAATGAAAATCCATTAAGCATTTTGTACTTCAAATGAATACTCTCTTAAATTATCTTAATACAATGTTCAACATCATGCTTTTACCATCTTCTTCATCTTCACCTATTTTGAGACTGGTTTCTGCTTATTCCATACCATTAGTACTTTCATTGACAGACCTAATGAAAAAAGTTCAATGCATATGTCAGAAATAAGAATAAATCTGCTTCTCAATGACTACACTATACACATTTTTAATGAATGAAAAAATTACATTGCAAGTTCATATTCAACAATAAAGTAGTGGTACATCGTAGGAACCATTACAGTATTTCAAATTTCTTTGAGTAAAAATAAATGAAAAAAATAAAATGAAAATATCTTGTGAAAAATAGAGATAAATCACTTTAAGATTAATATATTTTACCTACCCTAATAGGTCATGTTACTCAAAGGACTAAAGTATTCGTAACAAAGTATTTACATATATCTAATTAACTATACACTACCTCCTTAGATCCTATTGTTATGCAAAGAAAATGAAGAATGGACAAACAATTTCCAGATACAAATAAATATTTGTTATTTGTCGTAAGTATCAGAAACAAGGATATCTGCGAAGGTTCATGAAATTAAATTTAATTGTCTGCAAACGAAGGCAAATTTATATTGGATATATATATATATATATATATATATATATATATATATATATATATATATATATATATATATATATATATATATATATATATTTGGCCAGTAAAATATCCTTTATCGGTCTTCACTAGAGGTATTACAATCTGTATTACTAGTTTGGCACGTGTCACAATTAATCTATAGAAAAGCATAAAACATAAGATGTGACCTTAGCATGTAGTTTAAGCATCAAAACAGCTACCAAACAGGCATTGAGATAAAACCCTCGAGTCAAGGAGAGGAGTAGACCAAGAAGCACCTGCTGACGTGACCTTGAAGGGAACTCACTTAGCTGGGCCACATCTGGAGTGAACTCGATAGAATGGCAAAGGACCGAATTCTCTCGTTATCTTTTGTGGTCGGATACACCTCTCCAGGAGTGACAGGAAAACAAGATTAACATTTGGCAACCTGCGATTCTTTCTGAACATATTAAGAGATAAAATTGAAAATCAAGCGTAATAAAAAGGTCTTAGGAGGAAAATGTTCAATATGATTTTAATTATTTTAAATTCTTTTTTTTAAAAAAATATATCTATTAACACTTGTAGAATTATATACGATCATGTGTCTGCAGTTCGCAATTCTGACAGATTATGTATTTACATCCTATGTTTTTGAGAGCTTCAAAGTCTATAAATTTGAAAATAGTTTATAATTATATTACAATTTCGATGATGTCCATGTTTCTTTTCAATGGATTGAAATATGCATTTCTTTTAGGTATGGACATTTCTTTGTCAACGTGCATGATCCAGGAATATATATATATATATCTATATATATATATATATATATATATATATATATATATATATATATATATATATATATATATATATATATATATATACATCAATTTATGTCAATAAAGATATTTAGACTGGATTCTTCTAAACCAGCAATCCAAATATTTTATTTTGGTATGCATGTATAGGTTACAGTGATTGGAATCTTAGCATCTACAATTTGAGTATATGCAGTAAGATAAGATTTTTAAATGGTACGTGTCTCGACCAGAAACAGGCAATGCTAAGGCATGTTGTAGAATTATTTCGATGATCATTAAAATATACGCATACTAATTGATATGAAAACTTAGCCCCGTCATATCATACCTGATACACAAACAAAACGTTTACGCAAAAGTTTATATAAATTTAATATTTATAAATGAAATACGAATTTGAAGTTATAGTATCTAAATGAAAACATTTATTTGTTTCCCTCTGCTCTTTGTCTCTCTTTCTCTTTCTCTTTTTAACTCTCTCTGTCTATCTCTCTTTCTCTCTCGTTACAAATATTCAACATTTTTTAAAATTAGAATGATATTCATGATGTCTTCGTTTAGCACAATCATTGAAAATACTTTCATTCAAAATTCCTCCGATGTTGTGCTGTTAACTTATAATTAAATCGACATCTACTACTAAGCATATTCAGGACGTTTGTTTTTCCTTGCATGAGATAAAAGCAAATGCTCTAGGTAATTCTGAATGTCAAATCAAAATGGAGCTCTGGACTTTCTATCCAGCATTTTCCATTTGTTGACATCAAATATCTTTCGATGTCAAACTTTAAAGTGTTGTAAAGCCAAAATTAAAAACAGACACTCCTTGTCGATACCTATATTAAAGGGAACGCAGAGATCGCTTTATCATTACCGTCTACAGGCTACTCTTGGCCATATCCGAAAAAATGTCCTAAACATACTACAGAACCTAAGAATAACTTACATAATAACTTACCAGCTCGTTACACATATTTCCTTAAACATTAAAACTCAGTTTGGAATCAAGACTCTTAACAATAAATGGCATGAATGAATAAAGAAATTACATTGCAAGTTCATATTCAACAATAAAGTAGTGGTACTACGTAGGCACCATTACAATATTTCAAATTTCTTTGCGTAAAAATAAATAAAAACAAAGATGAAAATATCTTGTGAAAAAATTGAGATAAATATCACTTTAAGATGAATATGTTTTACCTGCCCTGATAGATAATGCAATTAAAATGAGTAAAATATTTGTAAAAACGTATTTAATTTTATATAATCAACCATACACTACCTCCTTAGATCCTATTGTTATGCTAACAAAATGAAGCATTAACAAATATTTTCCAGATACAAATAAATATTTACCGTAAGCATCAGAACAAAGGATATCTGCGAAGATTCGTGAAACTAAATTTAATTGTCTGCAAACGAAAGCAAATTTACATTGGATATATATATATATATATATATATATATATATATATATATATATATATATATATATATATATATATATATATATATATATTTCTTTTCTACTAAGGTTCAGATTTGGCCTGTAAAATATCCTTCATCAGTCGTCATTAGAGGTATTACAATTTGTATTAATAGTTTGGCACCTGTAAAGATTAAACTATAGAATAAACGTCAGACATAAGACACGACCTTAACAAGTAGGTTATCTAAGCAGCAAAAGAAAGCTATGAAACAGGCATTGAGGTGAAACCCTCGAGTCAAGCAGAGGATAAGACTAAGAAACGCCGGGTGACGTGACCTTGAAGCGGACATCACTTAGCTGGGCCACTCCTGGAGTGAACTCGATAAAATGGCACAGGATCAAAGTCTCTAGCTGCCTTTTTAGGGCGGATACACCACTGCAGAAGTGACATGAAAACAGCATTAACATTTGGCAACCTGTCTTTCTTTCTGAACATATTAGGAGATATAATAGACAAATAAGCGTTATAAAAAGGTCTAAGTAGGAAAATGTTCAATATCATTTTAATTATTCTGAAGCCTTTTTAAAAGAGATATTTATTAATACTTGTAGAATTAAACACGTACATGTGTGTGCAATTTGCAATTCTGACACATTATGTATTACATCGTATATTTTCGAGAGCTACAATGTCAATAAATTTGAAAATAGTTTAAAATTACATTAAAATTTCGATGTTGTCCAGGCTTCTTTTAAAAGGATTGACATATATATTGATTTATGAATGGTAATTTCTTTGTCAACGTGCATGATACAGGATTATATATATATATATATATATATATATATATATATATATATATATATATATATATATATATATATATATATATATATATGAAAAGATATCTTGACAACACATGAGAGTGGAATGTTGATAAATATTTTCAGACAAATTATTGATTAGATGTATTTGTTAAACCACGCATAATCATAATCTTCCTCTTTCTGTAGCACTCTACTCTTGATAATTGACGTGCTTTGGGAAAGAAATCATAAAAGGAGTAAGTCGTTAGTTTGTTTATTTCTGAAGGACATTATCGTATAATGTTTGCACATTTAAAATCCAATTCTGCAACAGCAGAAACTCTTCAGAATAAAGCAGGGTCATCTGGAATCTTATAAGTGTACATGAACAAATATTTATATCAATAAATATATTTATACCAGAATCTGCTAAATCAAGAACCCATAGATTAGTGCTAGATCAGTCGGGTATCCATGTATATGTGGATGGCATTGTAATGTGAGCATCTACAATGTCCTAAATATATGTATATTCCAAATGGTACCATTTTTACATGGTAGGTGCCTCGACTAGAAGCAGATATTTAGAAACCATGTTGTAGATTAGATTTGATAATTGTAAATATATACATCATCTAAGCTTCCTAAAAATGTCGAGAGTCAATCCTTTCATAACAAGGCTAATATATTTGCAAAGCGGTTACGCGAAAATGTAACTAAGGTTGATCTTTTGAGTTTACAAATGAGAGACA
This sequence comes from Potamilus streckersoni, assembly GCA_016746295.1. NCBI lineage: Eukaryota > Metazoa > Mollusca > Bivalvia > Unionida > Unionidae > Potamilus > Potamilus streckersoni. The sequence goes on from JAEAOA010001920.1 coordinate 1,247,668, forward strand.
AATTTGTAGTGTTAGTTTCTAGATTGAGCACAACCTCCCTTATTCTTCTTATGTTCTCTCTCTTTCATTTGAAACATTCAACGGCCTTTCAAATTAGAATAATCTTAAAGATATTTCGTTGAATACTAGCGTTAGAGATATTTTCCTTCAGTCTATCAGATAAAGCTTATTGCTGATTAGTGCGAGTTTTTTTAAAGCTTTATTTACATATTCTTATCCAGCTGTGGGTATAATAATAAGAAATATAAATGTAGTAAATCAGCATTACTCAATGTTTCAAAGAATGTTTTAACTATATTGTATGCAACTTTTCGTTATGTATAATTAAATATAGGTATTTGTAAGGTCTATATAATCTTCATTCTTGAATTATTCAAGTTAAATTTCTGAAATCATAAACTCTAAAAACGTGTTTTCTTGACCTTATGCGTATATAATATCGTTCACAACATCGACCGTAATTAAACAAAAGGATATCGGTACCAATCGGATCCACTTAATGATCGTTCTTTTAATCAAGGTGAACCGCGTTAACCTTTACTTAACACTGTCTTGCTAAATGAATCTAACCTCTATTGTCACTAAAATCACAAATGTCATTAACAAACAAACTTGTTTTGGTGTATGTTCTTTCTCAGGGTCTTGATGGCTTTGATGTTGAAAATGTGAATACACATAGTTCGCTTTACTTTCCATTATGGTGCAAAAGACCATGACTACAGTGTGAACTTGCGTCTGTTTAATTTCGGATTTGGACATACCGACTTTGCCACGTCTTTTCCTTTCGACTGCGTGTGTGTTTGTGTGTATGAGCAGCAGGGAGGGTGAATCTCACAAAATTTTGCTCGAGTCCTTAACGAAAAATAAAATTTCCTACAGAGGATGAAAAAGGTAAATAACGCTAAACCAAAGTCTCTAACTGATTATATTTTCATACTGTTAGGTTAGCTCATTTTTGTTATACTATTATTGAAGTTTTTTGTCCTGACTTTGTAAGACGATATTGTTAATTGTAAAGCGAATCAATGTTTGTCGTTCTACAATCATTCCTGCTGCTACTGACTGTACTGATTTTGTTAGAAGGAATTTTAACCAAATATTTTATCCAGACCTACACGATATCTTGATCTTTGATCATATAGATTTATCGTTATAAATCCGAACGGAACTGATTGTGCTTTAGAAAAGAAATTTTTAAATTTATTCATATCCATGTCCTCTGAACACCAGGTATAATAAATATTCTGCAGGGTATAATTATCTACTCCATTAGACACAACCAAAATATTACAATTATCTCTAATCACCTTAAGTTTATGTGTGTATCTTTGAGTAACATAAATAACGTCCGTGTTTTTATGTCGACCTCGATAAAATATTCTAGCTGGATTAGATTGTTTTTCCAGCATCACATCATCATATACCACGAGATTATAAATGAATTCATCTTAATAATCTACAGACGGGGCTTAATCTATATTTGTGATAAATCCAATAATATCGTCACCGTCTTTATTAATTGATTTTGCTTTCTCGTTAAAATCTTCAAGTACATCGTAACAATGTTGATCATCTAAAGACGGTGCTATTAAATATAGTTTTGTCTATCTCAGCCATCTCATTAATAAATTTAACAATAATTGTGTTTTACCTGATCCAGAGGGACCTATGATAATCATTCTTATCGAATTTGGTAATGAAAAGGTTTCACGTTATGTTGCTGAAAATTGGTTAGCACGAGAGACAATATCGCATATTTATCTACCACCACCAAAAAACTTCAATACCCACATTTTAATGTCAGTGTTCCTAACGAAGTTAATCAAGCAAGTATTTTGTTTTTACCACACGATACTATTCAAACACGTGAACGAAAGTCACGCAGATACAAATAGGCATTGATAATTGTTGATATTGCTAAAAGAGATAAATTAACTGAACCATTATCAACAAAGACAGCATCTGAAGTTGCGTCTGCGTTTGCACGAATTTATCAACTTGGTGTTCTTCGAAGGTTACAACTAATTCAAGTTGATCCTGGAAAAGACATTGTTGGTGCAGTATCATTTTTGATAAAAAATATAATGTTAATATCAGACGAGGGCATACTGAAATTCATCGTGATCAAGCAATCGTTGAACTATTTAATCGAACAATTGCTGAAAGGTTATTTGGATATCAATATGCAAAGGGAATATCTACTGACATTAAGTTCGGTGAGCGATCTTGTGAATGGGTTGCAAGGTTACCAAGTGTGATATCTGCATTAAATAATGAAATTACTCATGCAACTTTCATGAAACCTTCTAATGCAATAACAAGAAAATATATTCAATGCAGCGATGAATACGGACAACGAGGTCAGTAACCTGTATTAGGTAATGTAATTGTGAGAAATTTATACGAACCAGGGGAGTTATAGGGCGGCAAAAGACGAGCTACTGACCCTATTTGGAGTGTGACCACACATACAATTTCTGGCGTGATTAGATCCACTGGAAGACCTGCTATATACAGACTAGATTCTACTGCGACTCAAGGTGGATTTGTGTGTGAACAATTGCAAGTAATTCCTACAGATATACAATTACCGCCGCCTTCACTTATGTAAATAACCACCTCTGCCTCGATTACGTTCAAGACAGGTTAGCATCACATTTTCACGTGTGTGACCAAGATCACTATTTATTCTCTCTAGGGTAAGTTGTCTTGGATTATTATTCGAATATTGCCATAACATTTTTGTCTTACAACTTGCACAGTGATTATTCTGTAGTTGTTTTAGTTTTATAATAAATTCAGTATCAATATCAACGTCACGTTTATTTTTGTCACATTGTTTATAAGACGCTAATTTTTGTTTCTGTATTATAACATCGTTATTAGTAATTTCTTCAGTTATTACGTAATCTATTATAACATTATGTAGTTGAGTTATTCGTCTGACGCGAGATACTGCCAGAGAGACTAAGTATGACCACTCGATCCGGTGAACTACAATCCAGATATTTGTATCAGAGATAGTTAATCCATGCGACGAATAAATCGCTATAGCGTATCCTAAAGTCCACGGTTATTTACCCATATTCAATTCCCTTTCAACTTTATTAATAGACACCAAAAAATATCATTCGATACCAGGAATTTCAATGTCAATATTCTGTCGTCGTGTATCTGCTGGGCGATAACATAATGGTACAGGTAGATGTGAAAATGTTTCTTTATGTAATGTAAATAATTTCGTCTGCAATTCATCACGAACTATCTTTCTACTTGCGACTATCAAATCAGTAGGTCTCCATAAAGTCAAACAAATCATTCATGATAGTTTCTGAAATTACTGTACTCATTATCTCACGTTGTATTTTATCTAGTTGTAGTCTAGTTGTAGTCTGATTAATCTTTTAAGTTCTTTCAGCGGTTCATCACTAGCTCTATGATCATCATGTATTTCCTCATAATAATCTACATTATTCTTTAGCCATTCATGTGGAGACTGTCCATCAAAAGGCGGTGGTTGACCATGATCACTACATATAATCACAGGACTGTGGTTTTGTTTTCAATAAAAACTCAAGAAATATTTTTAGTGTTACTAATGACACCTTGTCTATCTATCCCATATTATATACTTAGGTATGTAATTTTAACCCATTCGCTCATGAGTCCATGTATCTCCATACCATCTAAAGAAACTATGATACGTTTTTTTACCCTCGTTCTTTTATCTCTCTTGCTAGTTTAAGTGTAGGTGTCAAACGATCATATCTGAATTGTTGTTCATAAATAATTTAATCGCACAAGTTGCATTACCTGACCCTCCACATCCATTACGATATGTCTAGCCACAGGATCGTACACAGATGGTGCAAATGATTCTGATATTTGATTATTATTTCTGTAATATATTTCCTTAATTTCAACATCAGCAAATATAGAATAACTAAGTATATTTTCTTGCTTTATCCTCCATGTTCCCCAAACACCATGACAGAGTAGCGGATTTAATAAATCCTTATATTTTTTGTTTATATAAAATGAATCCATAGCAACCCTAACAGCATGACGAGGAAATCTATTTATCATCATCAGCAGATTTATATAAACATAGGCTAGCATTGAAGATCTTAAATGAGTAAACTTTGGTGAGTCGCCCACAATATAACATATAATAGTACCTAATGTGGGCTCATCCGATAAATAAGCATTATTTAGTCTTATAAATGTGTTTGTCTCTGTTGTATTAGCGATTATAAAATCTAAATAAGCATCGTCCATAATCAATCTTGTACAGTGTCGTTTACGACCGTATTAACTACCTTGAGTAAACTTACCAATTATCTTTCTACTAAGATCTTTTGCACGTTTTTTTCATCGTGCTCGTCTCTGCATTTACGTATATATTATTATTAATTTTAATAATGTCATCTTCGGCATGATCAGGAAATTTTCTCCTGACATCTTCTATATTAAATCTGTCCGTTTCTGGTAGCCAAACTTGCTTTTGTGGACTATAGGATATAATAGCTTCATTTATTTTTAACATTTCTAATATTCTAGCATCAAGCATACATCTTAATAACACTATTGGTGCCCAACATTTTTCTGAAAAGTGTTTACCAAACCGAAAATAAGTAATCGGATGGAGATCTTTTGCGGACTCAAATGATTCTATATATGCAAATCCGGTTAAGTCAAAATCTAGTAAGGGTCTATTTATTGAAACTCTAACCATGAAATGTGTAGGGTGTCCGAATCTGTTAAAGTATTTAGAATACTCACCAAGTCGAAGTAAACTTTCAGGATAACAAGCAGCCATATCGACTGATATAACATCATTACAATCGTATTTATTACTCCATAATCCACCGTGCCCATATTCTATGCAACTCTTTTGTATATCCTCAATAAATTCTCATCTTGTCGGTTTCCATGAATTTTTTTCCTGAGCGAAATGGGCCGCGACTGATGGTACGGTAATACAATTATTCAGTAGTTGTCTGATTTTGTCATCGTCAGAGATATATTTTGGTGCAAGATTTCTCATTTCTTCATAGAGATTCTGTACGATAAATATTACCGTTAGGCCATACTATGTTCTAGGCTTGGATTTATTATTTATTAATATCGTTTTATTATTTCCAGATTGTATACGAACGGGACTCTTTTATCTCGAAATATCCAAATATCATCTGCTGTCTCTACAATAAATTTTATTAAAAAAATATTTTTGTTTATCAAGGTGGTTAATAATTTCTTCTCCCCGTCTGTCGTTCATCATATCAATGATATTTCCAACACTAAAAGGAGACCACACATACGTTGCAGCATCTTTACGAAATTATTTCTTAGCCTCACGGATACATTTGTTTATATCTGCATTCGTTAAAGGTATATCTTGCATCGAAATACTAAATTTGTATTCTGGTAGTCTGTCCAGATCAAATCTAGTTGCAGAATGGTCAATTGCTGACAATTCCTCCATCATTATAATTATTAAGAAAAATATTCCCCTAGAAATCCCCCAATGGCTTGCGTCTGTGATAGCCTCTGACAACCAAATCCAGCTCCAGGCCTTCACGGGTGGCTTAACTACTAAGCCCAGCGGAACCTGTTTACACTAACTGTAGAAGGGATGGCAGGCAAATTTCTGGCGCCTCAAAACAAGATGCTTCGGGCTGATGGGTCCCGTTAACCTTGGGTGGTAGCCCGTCTAGGAGAAAGTAAACTCTGATTTCAAACCTTCGCTGCCTTGCGACTATACCCTTACATGGGAAAGGCTAAGGGAGTAAACCCCAACAGAAAATCCGGAGACTTGTCACTGCATTTAGTGACATCTCGGCAACTCCTGCGACGCCGCTGGTGCCATGATGTATCAGCTTGTCCTTTCCCTTGGATCCATCAGCTGCGTGGAGAGGGGGAGTCAGTTGCATGGGCAACAGCTGATTCTCCATATAACCTAGCCCAGGCTTGCGCCCTGGAGAGGACACTCCAGCTTCGCTTCACAGCGTTGACACAACACGGGAAGCAACAGTTACCGGTTATAAGTCACCACTCGATTGGCGTAGAGTTAGACGCCAGGGGTTGCTTCCGACGGTGGGAGAGACCAACAGATCTCATTGGACAGCTATCGCCCGCCTCAAGCTGGGCAGCCCCCAGCCAATAAGGTGCCGTCCCGCCACAGCTCGCCTGCCTTGCTGTTTCGCAGGGCTTAAGATATGTGAGTACCTGACAAGCGGGCTGCAACTACAGCACCAAGAAAAAACAAACGATAAACAAGGAAATCAACAATCCGCAAGCTAGGTACCTGGAACATCCGGACTATGCTGACAGGGCTTTCTGATGATCTCCAGGCAATCAGTGATGTTCGAAAGACTAAAGTCATCAACGACGAACTCGCAAGACTCCATGTCAATATCGCCTCACTTCAAGAGACACGGCTACCAGATTCTGGGTCCCTCAGAGAAAAGAACTACACGTTCTTCTGGCAAGGAAAGAGCTTAGCCGAAGTTAGGGAGTATGCTGTTGGTTTTGCTGTCAGAAACTCTCTGCTGGCTATGATAGAACCCTGCCAACAAGGAAACGAAAGACTGCTATCTCTTCGCCTCAACACCACAACCGGGCTAGTTAATCTCATCAGTGTTTACGCTCCCACTTTCAGTGCCACCACAGATACCAAGGATGCGTTTTACAACGAGCTCGACTTGCTCATCGAAAATATTTCGAAGGAAGAGAACTTGATATTACTGGGCGACCTCAACGCTAGGGTGGGTGCCGATCACGACTCCTGGCCTTTGTGTCTCGGCAAGATTGGCATTGGGAAGATGAATGAAAAAGGGCAACGTCTACTAGAAATGTGCTCGTTCCACAACCTCAGCATCACCAATTCATTTTTTCAGATAAAACCACAGAACAAAGTGTCTTGGAGGCGTCCCCGATCCAAACACTGGCATCAGCTGGACTTGATTATCACAAGACGTTCAGCCATGAAGGGTGTGCAGCTTACTCGTACATTCCACAGCGCTGATTGCGATACCGATCACACTCTAGTCTTCTGTAAATTTAAGCTTCAACCAAAGAAGATCCACCACTCTAGGCAAGTGGGTAAACCACACATCGATGTGAGCAAGACGTCATATCCAGACAAGGCTGAAGAACTCACTTACGCCCTCTCCAAGGCGTTCAGATCAGAACCTCCCTACGGCAGTGCCAAAGAGAGATGGGACAACATCAGAGATACTGTGTACAGTGCAGCCACAAGAATCTTTGGTAAGAAGCAGACAAACAACAATGACTGGTTTGACACCAATTCCGCCACATTCATGCCAGCAATAGAAGAGCTTCGCAGTGCCCACCTGGAATTCAAGCGTTCTCCCTGCGTGAGGACTCTACATGCATATAGGTCTACCAGCAGCAAAGTGCAGAGGTTAGCACGGGAATGCGCTAATGAATACTGGCTTCTACTCTATCAGAGCATCCAGTCAACAGTAGACAACGGAAACATCAGAGGCATGTATAATTGCATAAAGAAAGCAATGGGTCCAACGAAGAAAGTGATAGCTCCACTGAAGTCTTCTGTAGGAGATATCATTCATGACAAGAACAAACAGATGGAGCGGTGGGTGGAGTACTACTCCGAACAGTATTCCAGAAAGAATAACGTGACCAACAATGCCCTCAACGCCATTGAAAACCTCCCTTGTTTGACCAAACTGGATAAGAAACTTACTGTGACATATATATATATATATATATATATATATATATATATATATATATATATATATATATATATATATATATATATATATATATATATATATATATATATATATATATATATATATATAAATTGGAGATATTTTTTAATTTTATAAACCATGCGCAAATGAAAACAAATGCTGTAGTTACCATTTGCAAATTATCGGAAATGAAAGTACTGGACCAAATTCATGCATTGAATGTTATATTGGAGGAAAAACACAGCATTGTGTAAGTTGTGGAATTAAAAAAATATAGGGAACCTAAACGCTATTATGACAAGAAAAGATACATCGGCAGGTAAATCCCCTATAAAGACAGAAAAGGATTATCTGGCTAGATTTGAAAATAATGATTAAGGCAAATAAATAAATAAATGTTATTTAAATGAATATATATATATATATATATATATATATATATATATATATATATATTTATATAAATATATATATATATATATATATATATATATATATATATATATATACATATATATATATATATATATATATATATATATATGTATATATATATATGTATATATATATATATATATATATATATATATATATATATATATATATATATATATATATATATATATATATATATATATATATATATATATATATATATATATGAATAGGTGGTGTTGATATACTTGTCTCTAACAACTTGATTCTAAGGATGGGACACAGACCCCATTTTGATCTCCTCGCTTGCCCTATGACATCAGAGTAAGCCGAGAGATCAGATCTAGCGATTGTATGATCATGAATATATATATATATATATATATATATATATATATATATATATATATATATATATATATATATATATATATATATATATATATATATATATATATATATATATATATATTTATATATATATATATATATATATATATATATATATATATATATATATATATCTATATATATATATATATATATATATATATATATATATATATATATATATATATATATATATATATATATATATATATGCAATAAATTGACGACGAACAGTACGAAACTAGTAAATAACTTTCCTAAGCGCTTTCGACTCTTAATGAGTCTTTTACAAAGGCAAATATTAAACATATATATGACAAATAAATAAACATAAAAACGTTGTGTTTGTAAACCTCTACATGCCTGTCTTCTCATGTGCTAAAACTATAAATACAACCAGCTTGTATAGACTAGTTGCGGAAACTGAAAACGTTGTATAATTCCCTAAATGTCTACAAGCCAAAGCGACATCTACTTTTACTTTTTGTACATATGGAACGCAGATTATATCCCCCGGATATTTATTTCTATACCGTTTATTCTTATAGTAACAATTGAAGAGAATAAGAAGGTTTAGAAAATGTTAAATTCTACTAGTGCATAGTTTTCATTTTCTAGTCTTCTTGGTTTAGACCGCTGGGTTTCAATGTTCTAAGGCGGCGTATCCAGTATGATTCCTTTTCCTTCCTGGTTTCGGAACTCCAGCTGTGGTTGTTGGCAATAGCGATAAGTATTATATCACTGAAAGTGTGGCATGGGGAGGAGAAGTGTTCTGCGACCGGGCTTCTGTACAGCATTTTTGTCATCCAATCAGATTTATGAAGGTTTATCCTTTTGTGTAGCTTTTCAGTTTCTCTGATGTACTGAAGGCCACAGATCTTACATGTGATGAGATAAATCACATTTCCTGTTTTGCACGTTTTGTTTGGACCATGAATGTTTAGTTTGTCTTTAGTCACTGTGCTAGTGAATGTCTTGGTCTCTATCATATGTTGACAGGTTTTGCATCTTTTATCGCCACAGGGTCCAGATTGACTAGGTTGGTTTTGAATAGCGATTGGCGTTAACTTTGCCCTGACTAGGATGTCTTTTAGGTTTTTTCGTCTCCGGTAAGCTACTACAGGTTTGTTCGGAAGTATTAGGTTTAGTATGTCTGACGATTGCACGGTTAGCCAGTGGTTTGCGATGATTTTACCTACTTTGGTATTGTCTGGGTGATAGGTCAGAATAAGTGGTATCCTATCAACCTTTTCTTTCTGTCCATATCTGAGTATGTCATCACGGTTTGTTTGTTTGGCCCTTTGGATTGCCTCCGCAATCAGGTCTTTGTCATAGCCTCGGTAAATTAAATGTTTAGCCAGCTCTTCAGACCTTTCTAGGAATCTTTCATCGTCGGAGCAAATTCTGCGTATCCTCAGTGCCTGGCTATATGGAATGTTCTTAATGCAGTGTTTTGGATGACAGCTGGTTGGGAGGAGATACTGGTGTTTGTCGGTTGGTTTCGAGTAGATGTCTGTGTGTAATTTGTTTTCCACCAGTCTGGTTGTTGTGTCAAGGAAAACATGATTTGAGTTGGAAATTTCTGCCGTGAATTTTATTGAAGGAAGGAAGTTGTTTGCCTTTGATATGAAGTAATCCAGACTTTCTCTTCCATACTGTAATTTCATTTCTATATCATCGATAAAGCGTACCCACCGGTATGGTGTACGCTCAACCGATGCTAAGAGCTGACCCTCAAGGTTTCCCATGAAAATGTTAGCAAGCGAATTTAATGAAGAAAACTACCTACAAATCAATGGAACTGCAATGGGTACTAAAATGGCCCACTCATATGCTAACATTTAAGAAATATTGCTAGAAATAATGATGCGGATGTACAAAGTATGATTATTAATGTAGATCCAGATTTCAACTTTGGATTTAGACCACGTCGAGATATGTTAAAAGGAAACAAATGAGTATTTTTATGTGCAATTCCACTGTCACATATCTTGAATTCTGTAAAAATGTCAAAAACATCATTTTCGGAGCCAGACATACAGTTGTACTAGCACGAAAGGCTACAGACAATGATGCAATATGGAGACCCAACGGTGATGCTGGTATAGTAACTCTTACAAAACATATACTGTGGGTACCAGTATTAGCTCCGTCAATGTCTGAAGAACAATGATTACTATATTTCATGTGTCAATGGGGTAAATCAATGATGTCATGGCTAACAATGACCACAAATGCTATCCAGATTATTATTAACGGGTTACTTACATGGCAAATAGCCTCTCAGCAGGCGGTTTCTTCGCCCAGACATATATTTATTGCATTGCAAGATGCTGCACGAGTTAATGACCAATCGTGTAGTCACATGACATTTGACAGTCTTGGTGTTTCCGAAATTTCATTAAGGATAAATGGACATCAAGAACCATCCGAGGATATATTACTGAATTTCAATCAAAATCATGTAGCACGTGTATATCATCGTCTTATGATGTTTATGGACCGTGATCAAAATGTTGATACTGGATTACAAATATCACAACTAGATTTTTTAACCTTATACCCAATTCATTATTTTTCGCTCGAACATATAGATTTAACCAGACAATCGGTAGTCGATATACATTTTCGAGCTAGTGCAAAAAGAGGAGCTATTGATAATTATAGAGCAAATACTGTCAAACTTTGCGATAAATCAATGCTCCTTTAAGGTGCTGGTGGACGAATGAGAGTTATTGATGCTACAGGAGAAAATATGTAACACGTAATTAGATCAATCATTTGTAATATAAATGTCATACAATCACGATGATGTTACCCTGACTCCTGGTCAGGTCAAAAGACTGCAATCAGCATCTAACAATACAAATATCGTTAAAAAGAACAGATGAGCGGTTCAAATAAATTATCGTTGAACTTTAATGAAGCAAAAAAAAGCAAAAACAAAACAAAGGCGTCATACTTAGTCTTTCTGCAGGCGCTATCAAAGATGCTTTTAAAATGGGTGGTATATTTCTCCTTCTCGCAGCTATACCAGCATTAAGAGCCGCTGCAGCCCCAGCTGTTGCAAAAGCAGCTGCGTTAGGCGCTGTTTGAACTGCTGCTGGAATGGCATTAAAGAAAGCAACTGCATAAGGAATGAAACGAACATCTAATAAAAGGGAAAAGGTCTCAGATTACCAGGGACCCCGCCCACGGAAAAAGTCTAAGACTTCCAGGGACAATTTACTGGTCTCGCTTATGTCTAATTTTGATTTACCGGATGCTGCTAAAAAAACTAAAAATAAAAAAATTTTTTAGAGGTGCATTTATACGCGATCAGTTACCAAAATAACCAAAAAAATACTGAAACAAGTATTATTAATCTCGATAAAAACTCTGGACCTGGAACTCACTGGGTAGCGTATGCAATTTATCCACGTGGAATTATTTATTTTGATTCGTATAGATTAGCGCCACCAAAAGAATTTCTTCATTATGTCAGTAATAATATTGCTTCAATCTGGTATTCAACGTTACCAACACAAACAACTGATCCACCAGTATGTGGTCGTGAAGTACTTAATGTACTTCATGATATATTCATGGCACGGCCAGGAAAGCCGCCTCATAAAGTGGTGCATGAATATATCATACTGTCACATTTAAACAGACATCAGTAAATATAATGGTATATATTTACGGAAGATCTGCTCGTGGTAAAGCTCAGCAGCAAGGTGATTTATCTAAATATGTAACCCTCGATCAACTCAGAAATGAGATTTATGATTTATTTAATATTGCAGGTGTGGATCAAAATGAAGTGGTTATTTTTCAGGACAAACAAGGACGATTAGAAACATGTAATATACAACTACCAGACGTACTTACACGAATTCCTACCGCAGTTGCTAATGATTACGTTACTTTTACTGATCAGATTTTTTTTTCAAAATTCCGGTAAATCAGTTAACGATTAACGATTATACCAAGACCACTGGCGGTGTATTTAGTGTAAACGTTTTTTGAACAAAACAATTACAGATCCTGGAAATCCAACTACAGATAGTACGACAAAATATGTTGACGATTAGGAATCTAAGTATGTGTTAACCAACGGTGGTATAATGCGTGCATATTCAATATGGATAAAAATGGTATTACTAATTCAAGAACACCAAAATCTGAATTTCTTGCTGCTACAAAAAATACGTCGATGATAAAGAGATTCCAATCAGTAATGAAGTAGTCACGCTCAAAACTAATTTTACCGGCCACGTGAATACGATTTTGAGCTTTTGCAGAATCAAAAACATAATTAATAACGATTTTTTGGAAATCCACCAAATGTTAATATAAAACTTACTGACGTTAACACAAAACTCAACGATATTATCGGTAGAATTAAAGATATCATTCAAAAAACAAACCTGATTAAAATTCCTCACAATCAGATAAGAAATAGTGTGCATACAGTTACATCTGGATTTGGATTGTGGACATCAGAAGATAAAACCATCAAACACACAGTGGAGATCACTGGTATATATAGGATGTCCGTACTTATTGTTGTAGATTTGAAAATATCCTCAACATCTCCATCAACTGGCGATTTTTCTAAAACTAAATCTGTGTTGTTAGATAAAGATTCTGAAGAAAGGTTTACGCTGGAACCATCGAGTAGAAGTTTGTCTTAAGCCAATTACTGGTGGTGTTGGGAATTTGTAAACTCAATTAATTACTCAACGTCATAGTATAATGGACCAAATGACTACGTCATCTATCGAGGTTCAACGTCACAGATATAATCAAGCATGTGAATATCTGGCCAAACTAAAAAATACCATCGACCATTACACCGTAAAAGTAAAAAAATATCGTAGACGTATGGTTGTCATTGATATAGTTATGTACTCTGTTTCTGCTATTGTTGCTGGATCCGGATTAATATTATCGGTATAAACAATGACAGCTCCAGCAATTATAACAATTATTGTTTCAATTTCAACGACTATAGCAGGTACTTTTAATATTATTGCTAAAAAATAACTTTATGTGCGAATGAAAAATTCCGTGAGTATATAATAAAGTTGCATACAGCAACAACAACCTACCCTGAACTATCTGGATATATTTCCACGTATCTCAGTGATGGTAAAATATCTGATGAAGAGCTTGCAACGTTAATTAAAACCTACGATGAAGCATTTAGAATCACTAACGATTTTGGTGACAATAACCAGAATAAAATAATGGAGAATTAAACAATAATAATAACAATAATGTCATCATCTGAACATCGTTTGGATATTGAGTCAAGAGAGTTGGTACAGCAGATCGTCACTAATACAACTCCTTCAAAAACTACTATGATATCAATAAGTTCAACCAATCCTGAATTTACCGTTAACTTTCCAACAACAATTCCAGTAAAAGATATAGCATTAGCTCAGTTACGTGTTTATTATAGCTGGCCTAATATTAGATCAAAACAATTTGGGGACAACAACCAGATAATTCATTAGTATAAGCAAATAAAAATAAGTCTGATGGAACTCCCGATTGGCCAGTAGTTAGTATTTTAACTGGCAGTTATCAGATAGAGCAAATTAATGAGGAATTCCAACGCATAATTAAGTCTATACTGGAAAAGAGTCGAAAATAGCAATTACTGTTTACGAACCAACGTTATCGTCGGTGATTGAACAAACATTCTCCTGACTACGTTGTGGATATTTATCAAAGTTCGATTTGATCAGTGTTAGGATGGCTAAAGTTACACCAGCTTATCAAGGTCTGCCAGAACCACAGAGATCTGACTTCATCATAGATGTTAAGAAATTGATACAACTTCCAGAATATCGATCAGAAAAGAATACTTATCCGTGACGAGGACATTTTGTTGATGGAGTTATACATTATATATATATATATATATATATATATATATATATATATATATATATATATATATATATATATATATATATATATATATATATATATATATATATATATATATATATATATATATATATATATATATATATAACTGAAGCCCATTTTACAAACGTAATTGATGGTAATAAAGGTAAAATAATAATACTTGATGTTAATGAAATTATTTCATATGCTAGAGTAAATCAGTCTGAACACGAGCGTGATTTGAATTATCAAAAAATTTATTTTCAAGCATTAATGTTTTTTATAACGATGATTTAAATATTCAAATAATTGAAAAAAATACAGCAAATCAAGTTGCTTCAGACCTAGAGTTCATGAATGATATAATTGTTAACAGAGATAAAAGATTAGTAAACTCAGCAGATAGAATGTATTGAGCGTATATAGTTAATGAAAACGATCCAATTCAGAAAGTTAGAGCAAATAATCTTTTCACGACAGTGTTTCTGAAACATTTTGGAATTACATAAAAACAATTATCAACATTAACAATACCTGGATTTGACTCTCAGCAACTAAAAAAATCAGTTAGTGATCTTATTTATGAACATTTGAAAAGAATATGTAATACATGTAAAAAATTAATCCCACCTCCAGCAGTTCTCAAACATAATAATGACTCATATGGAACATGTCGTCACATCTCGCCTAATATTGTTAATATAGCATCCACCATCGCACTGAATTTAGTATGCGATATAATATTGATAGCAACTACCACGTTGACCTCTCTAGGTCTAATCAGGCCCAGCAGGATATATATTATACTCGTCCAGTATTCAAACAACCCCAGAGTGGCTTATTGTATCTGAGCCAATTAATCTAGTATACCTGCGTGTACATAATCCATTATTGTCGAGAATGAATTTCAAACTTACAAATCAGGATGGAAATATTATTGACTTAAAAAACGAAACTCTATATATTAATTTATACAAACGCTCGTAGATTGGTCTGGATAAAATCTTTGGTTAACATCCCCCCTGACAAAATCAGGACAATATGAAGCAGCAGGGAGGGGTGAAGAACAACAAAAATTGACTCTTTGACGATGACATGAGGAAAATAAAGGAAAGTTATATTTTTTATTTTATTTGTATCTGAAATATTCCACCTGCGTTGATCCCATCGCCTGATATAATATTAATATTTAGCTCGAAACTGTAATGAAACACTAATATTTCTCTAGATATGATAAAATATTCCCGATTATGTTCGTCTTTACGTTAATGTTATTAGTCCATATTCAGCCAAATATCTTTAACATGCAGGTTGACACTTCGACGACATGGTGAAAAGTTAATATGTCTATATATTATGAGCAATGTTTTGCACATTTAGTAAATATAGCTTCAATATGTTTTATATTATTGAAATATTTTTGTGCAATATTCACAAAATTATAGATATGTTCACACTATCCTTATAAGGCTACAAGCAGCAGGGGAGGGTGAACCCTACAAATTTTTTGCTTGTGAAATTAACCTGAAATAAGGGTTCCTACAGAGGCTGAAAAAAAGGGTCAATAACCCTAAACCAAAATATCTAAATTTTATATTACCGTACGGACGGTTATAACCACATAATAAACCACATGAGGTTAGCTCAGTTTTGTTATACTATTATTGACTTTTTTTTACCCTGATTTTATTGAACTATATTTTACGTTAAAAACTCGAGCAAAAATTTTGTAGAGGTTCTCCCTCCCTGCTGCTCCTAACTTTGTCACCTGACTTTGTCAGGGCATTAATATCGGGACTTTTAACAATAAATTTGGGTTTTTAAACAGATATACAGTTCATAAAGAGATAGTCCGGACTTTGTCACCTGACTTTGTCAGGGGGAACTAACCAAATATTTTATCCAGACCAATCTAGGATCGTATATATAAATTAATATATAACGTCTCCCCGCGCAGGTCCACAATATTACCGTCTTGATTTGCGAGTTTGAAATTCATTCTTGACAATAATGGATTATGTACACGCAGGTAGACTTGATTTATTGGCTCAGATACAATCATCCAGCTCGGAGGGGATTGGATACTAGATGAATATAATATATACCCCTGCTGAGCCTGATTAGACTTAGAGATGTCAAAATGGTAGCTATTATCAATTATATCGCAAACTAGATTCAGTGCGATGGTGGATGTTATATTAACAATATTAGGTGAGATATGACGACCTGTTCCATATGGATCATTATTATATTTGAGAATTGCTGGGGGTGGAATTAATTTTTTCCAGGAATTACATATTCTTTTAAAGTGTTCATCAATAAGATCACTAACTGATTTTTTAACTTCTAGGAGTCAAATCCGGGTATTGTAAATGTTGGTAGCTGTTCTTCTGTGATTCCGTAATATTTAATAAATACTGTCTTAAATAATCGCTTATGACTTTCACGTTGGATTTGGTCATCTTCATTAATTATATAAGAGCTAGAAGATCTATCTGCCGGCACATTTATTATATTCTCTCTGTCAACAATAGCCTTATTTACAGATTCTAAGTCTGCTACAACTTGATTTGGATGTTGTATTGTTTCAATTATTTCATTTTTTAAATCATCGTTATAAAAAGTATTGATGCTGGAAAGTAAATTTTTAAGATTATTAAACATGCGTTCGTGTTCAGATTTAATCGGTCTTGATAATGAGTTAATTTACTCAACATCAAGTGTCGATATTCTTGCTAAACCACTCCTACTTTGAATGAAACTTATAAAATAAGTATGATGTATATAATTACGATAAGCACATGCTGTAGTGCTCTCCATAAATGGAACTTTGTTTCTATATTCTGGAAGTTGTATAAATTTCTTAACATCTAGGTTAAAGTCGGATCTCTGTGGTTCTGGTGGAACTTGACAATCTGGCGCGACTTCAGGCCAACCTAGTAGTGATGTAATCGAACTCTGATAAATATCTACAGCATAGTCAGGAGAATTTGTTTCAATTACTGACGATAATGTTGGTTCGTAAACAGTAATTGCTATTTTAGACTCTTTCCCGGTTAAAGATTTAATTCTGCGCTGGAATTCCTCATTAATCTGTTCTAACTGATAACTGCCAGTTGGAATACTAACAACTTGCCAATCGGGAGTTCCATCAGATTTATTTTTATTTGCGAATACTAATGAATTATTTGGTTGTTGTCCACTAAATGGTTTTTATCTAATATTAGGCCAGCTATAATAAACACGTAACTGAGCTAATGCTATCTCTTTTACTGGAATTGCAGTTGGAAAGTTAACGCTAAATTCAGGATTGGTCGAATTAATCCATATCATAGTAGTTTTTGAAGGAGTTGTATTAGCGACGATCTGCTGTAACAACTCTCTCGACTCAGTTGCTGACATTATTGTTATTATTATTGTTTAATTCTCCATTTTTTTTGTCAGCAGAATCACTAACAAGTTTGAATGCAACATCGTAGGTTTTAATTTTAGTTACGAACTCCTCGTCAGATATTTTACCATCACTGAGATATGTGGAAATATATCCAGATAGTTTAGAGTATGTTGCTGTTACTGTGTGCAATTTTATCATATACTCGCGCAATTTATCATTCGCACATGTAGCTATTTTTTTAGCAATAATATTAAAAATACCTGCTATAGTCGTTGAAGTTTAAACAATAATTGTTATAATTGCTGGAGCTGTCATCGTTAATGTTGATAATATTAAACCGGATCCAGCAATAATAGCAGAAACTGAATACACAATTATATCAATGACGAACATACGTCTACGATATTTTTTTATTTTTATTGTATAATGGTCGATGATATTTTTTAGTTTGGTCAGGCATTCACATGCTTGATTATATCTGTGACGTTGAACGTCGATAGTTATTTGATCCATTATACTATGATGTTAAGTAGTTAATTGAGTTACAAATTCCAAATACCACCAGTAACCAACTGAGACTGAATGTTTATCAGACGATTCCAGCGTAAATGTTATCTCGGAATCTTTATCTAATTTTACGGATATAATTCTAGAAATATTACCAGTTGATGGAGAGTTAGTGTATATTATAAAATCTACACCGCTAAGTACGGATATCCTATATATACCAGGGATTTTTGCTATATATTTAATGGTTTTATTTTCTGGCGTTCATATACCAGACCCAGAAGCAACAGTATACACAATATTTTTAATCTGATCGTGAGGAATTTTTATCAGGTCTATTTTTTTAAAACAATATCAGGAATTCCTACAATAATGTCATTAAGTTTTGTATTAATATCAGTAAGTTTTATATTAACATTTGGTGGCTTTCCAAAAAATTCGTTATTATTTTCTGTTTATGTTTTCGCGAAAATTCAAAAACATATTCACGTTACCGGTAAATTCAGTTTCGATGTTGGTTTTTCCATTAATGATTAGAGTCTGTTTATCATCGACGTATATTTTTGTTGTAGCATCATTATCTGAAGTTGGAATAACAAGATCTGTACTTTTATTTTTGTTCATAATAACGTCTCCACTAAATTCACCTCCAGCGTTTTTAACAAAATCATTAAATGATTTACCAGAATCCTGTATTTTACCCTGATCAGTAAAAGTTACGATATTATCATCAACTGCATTATGAATTTGTGTAAGTACGTCTGGTAGTCGTATATTGCTTGTCTTTAATCGTCATTTTTTGTCCTGGAAAATAACCACTTCATTTTGATCAACATTTGTAATATTTAATAAATCATCAATCTCATTTATAAGTTGATCAATGGTTGCATATTTAGATGAATCACCTTGTTGTTGAGTTTTACCACGAGCAGATCTTCCGTAAATATCTACCATTATATTTACTGATGTCTATTTAAATGTGACATCATGGTATATTCATGCACAACTTTGTGAGGTGGTTTTCCTTGCGGTGCCATGGATATATCATCAAGTACACTACGTACGTCTCGACCACATATTGGTGGATCGGTTAATGTTTGTGTAGGTAACGTTGAATACCAGATTGGTGCAGTATTATTACTGACATAATGAATAAATTCTTTTGGTGGCGCTAATCCATATGAATCAAAATAAATAATTCCACGTGGATCAATTGCATACGCCACCCAATGGGTACCTTGTCCAGAATTTCGATCGAGATTTATAATACCTGTTTCAGTATTGTTTGGTTGTTTTGGTAATTGATCGCGCATGAAAACACCTCTAAAGTTTTTTATTTTTAATTTTTAACAGCATCGAGTAAATCAAAACTAGACATAGGCGAGATTAGAATAAACTGTCCCTGGAAGTCTTAGACCTTTTCCGTACCACGAAGGTGGGGTCCCTAGTAATCTGAGACCTTTTCCCTTTTTTTATATGTTCGTTTTATTCCCTGTCCGGTCGCTTTCTTTGATGCCATTCCAGCGGCTGTTCCAACGGCGCCTAATGCAGCTGCTTTTGCAACAGCTGGTGCTGCAGTGGCTATTAATGCTGGTATAGCAGCGAGAAGGGGAAATATACCACCAGTTTTAAATGTGTCCTTAATAGCTGCCGCAGAAAAATCAAATTTGACACCTTTATTTGATTTTTTTGCTTTATTAAAATTTTTGAACTGACGATCAGTTAACGATAATTTATTTGAACCACTCATATGTTCCTTTTTTAATGATATTGTTATTCCACAGGTATTATATGATGCTGATTGCAGTCTTTTGACCTGGCCAGGAGTCAGGGTAACATTAACGTGATTATATGACATTTATAATAATGATAAATAATCTAATTACACATTACATATTTTCTACTGGAGCATCAACGACTCTCATTCGTCCACCAACACCTTCTATGAGCATTGATTTATCGCTAAGTATAACAGCAATTCCTCTATAATTATCAATAACTCTTCTATTAACACTAGCTCGAAAATGTAAATTTTACTACTGATTGTCTGCTCAAATCTAAATGTTCGAGCGAAAAATAATAAATAGGATACAAGGATGTAAAATCTAACTGAGATATTTGTAATCCAGTATCAACACGGCCCATGAACGACATAAGACGATGATATGCACGTGCTACATGATTTTGATCAAAATTAAGTAATATATCCTCGGATGGTTCTTGATGTCCATTTATCCTTAACGAAATCTCAGAAACACCGAGTTTATCAAATATCATAATACTACGCGTTTGATCATTTACTCGTGCAGCATTTTGTAATAAAATAAATATGTGTCTTGGTGCAGAAACACCTTGCTGAGAGGCTATCTGCCATGTAAATAAACCGTTAATATTACTCTGGATAGCATCTGTAGTCATTGTCAGCCATGATAGCATTGATTTACCGCCTTGACTCATAAAAAGATAATAATCGTTGTTCTTCAGATATTGATGGGGTCAATACTGACATCCAGAGACTAAGTTTTGTAAGAATTACCATACCAGCATCATCAGCGGGTCTCCATATTGCATCATCATCTGCAGCTTTTCGTACTAGTACAACTGTATGTTTGGCTCCGAAAATGACTTTTCTGACATTTCTACAAAATCCAAAAATATGTGATAGTGGAATTGCACGTGAAAATATTCTTCTATTTCCTTTTAAAATCGCTCGACGTGATCTAAATCCTAAGTTGAAATCTGGATCTACATTAATAATCATACTTTGTACATCTGCATCGGCGTTTCTAGCAAAATTTCTTGGTCGTCCTATTTCATATTGTTGATATTCTGGAGAATCAGAAGTATCTTTTACAAACATCATTGATGGACTAGCTGATCTTAAATAATCGTCACTGTATCTTGCAAGACCAAGTATGGTTGTAGCTACGTCAACATCTTTTTGAATTGATTCAATATATTTTCCGTCAATCATGTACGTAGCGCTATCAAACAACGCCATAATACCATTATTAACAAAACCAACACTAATTTCGGCTGCATATTCAGTATCATCGGTTTTTAATATTTCACCTTCGACCTCAATAAAAGCCTCTGAGGGCAAAAAATTTCTACTTGTATCATGAACCTGAAGTTCAATTCTTCCTCGTTGATTTGGAATTCGTGCTTCATAAGAATAATACTGATAATCGTCTATAGACTCATCTTTGAGAAACGCGGGGTCACTCATACGCTTGAACATATTTATTATAATTATTATCCTCTAAAACGAAAACCACTTCGAAAAGTGAGACCACTTCGGGAAGTGAGACCACTTCGGGAAGTGAGACCACTTCCTGCTATCAGACTAGTGGTTATGTTTTTATCTTTTTCTGATAAGGGTATATCAGCCATAGATGGCATCGCCATTGCTGCTAGTTTTTGATTAGCGGCTTGATTTATTATTTTGCTTACACTTGCGGGCATCATTTCAGTACTGGACAATTTCACCGACTGAGATCGGACAGGTTGTGGTCTGCGTATTAATCGTGATAAACCCATCTTAAAAACGCTGAGAGGCTTTTAAATGGGAATTTTCCAGCAACACCTAACCCTTTTTTTAAACCCAAAAACCCTCAATAACTTTTAAACCCCGCGCTTTGCAAATTTGGGAAATTTCTTTTTTGGGGGAATCCCTAAACCAAAACCCCGAAAAATATCCCCTAACCCATCTCCGTAGGGTTTCCCTGTAAATCGGTAAATTTGAAATTAAACCCTGACCAGGGTTTGGCCACGTTTAAACCTTGTGTATTTTCAATTTTTTTATTAAATTTAAAATTTTTTCACTAATTGCAAACTAATCTCCGTGACTTTAAATCACTGGTTTTTTAAATCACTTAATAAACATCGGCCAAATTTTAATTTAATTTAGAGACGGTACACATTAATACCACAAAACCGCCACTAAATAATCTTTTACAAATATTTGCCCCGGCCCCCGAATTTTTTGGGGGAAATTAAATTTCCAGCTTCCTTTCCTCCAATCAAAAACTCTAATCGTTCAAAATCACAAAAGTTTTTTTTAGAACACTGATAATTTAAACCCCTTCCGAAAAGTTACCGACCCCGGCCCTTTTTCACTTTTTTTTTTGGGCTGGTTGTGATTTTGGAGATTGTGACCAAAAATTTTTTTGTTTTTGTATACTTAATATTTGTTGTTTGATTTCGGGTTTATATTGGGAGTTGTTGTTCAAATTTTTTTTTGGGTTTGAATTGCTTTGGTGGTTTTGGGGTTTTTTGGGTTTAAATGATTGGGGGGGGGGGCTTTTTTGGGTTTTTGCTTTGGTTTTTTTTACAAAATTAATAACTGTAATACGTATATAATTGGACATTAAAAACTAACCCGACAACGTTATAGTGTAAAGCGAAAAATCCATTTTTTCCAATATAAAAGACTTACAAATTTTTTCAAACATATTCCGGGTTTTAAAAAATGTTTTCCATCACTAAAAACCCTTTTTTTAGCAAACGCAAACTAAATCCTCTACATTTTTAACGCTCTTTAAAACAGCAATTTAAAAATTCAGCCAAATTTATGACCTATTTAATAATCACCTATTTCCCCGCACGACTTGGTCCCGCATCTTCAGCATTTTTAGGGCTGGCATTGCATCATCAATTTTTGGGTGGAAGTTTTTCAGATTTTTTTTTTTGGAAACTTTATTCTTTTTTTTAATTTTTTTAATTGCTTAAAACTGTTTGAAACTCCCACAGGTTGAATATCTTTTTGGTACTGTTATCGGTTTAAAAAAATTGTTTTTTTATCCCCCTGCAAATTGAAAATTGACTTTCCCGACTTTTTGCAATTGTTTTTTTGACAGCCCTCACGGATATTAAATATTTTTTAATTGCCTCTAAACGCTGGTGACAATTGGGTTTTTTATTTAGATTTTATTAATAAATCATTATTTATTAAAATATAAATTTTAAAATTTTATAAAATTAAAAAATAAATAAAAAAATATAAATATATATATATAAATAAAATATATAAAAAAATATAAATATAAAAAAATATATATATAAATATATATATAAAAATAAAATATATATATATATATATATATAAAAATATACATATTGTCCCCATTTTTTTTATTTTGAAAAATATATTCATTATTTTTTTTTTAAATTATATATTTAAAATATTAAATTTTTCCCCCCCCCTTCCCTTTTTTTTTATATTTGTGGGTAAATATATTCATTATTTTTTTTTAATTATATATATAAAATTAAATATATATAAATATATAAATATATATAAAAAAATTTTATATATATATTTATATAATAATATATATAAATTAAAATTGTCTCATTTTTTTTATTTTTTGATAAATATATTCATTATATATATTTAATAATATTTTGTCTCATTTTTTTTTATATTTATTTATAATAATTTATTAATTTATATATATATAAAAAATATAATAAAAATATAAAATATCAAATAATAATATATATAAAAAATAAATATATAAATATAATATATATATAAAATTAAACTGATTTTTTCAAAAATAATCAGTAGCGATCCAAACGAAATTTTCCTTTAAATTTGGGAAACCCCCTGATAGATTTTGTGTCTTTTTTGAAGTCCCGACATGTTCCCCCTCTCTTTTACTTATTATGCGGCACCTTTATAATACTGTTTTTTTTTTGCCTAGCAATTTTTTCGAAAATTTTTAATTTTTGGGGGGTTTTCCATGGGGCAGAGAGCTCAAGCATGCTCTAATTATTTAAGGGGGGGGGAAAGCATTTTCATTGTGTTTCCCATAAAAAATTTTTAAAACCCAACCCCCGGTGAATTTCTAAGGCCCAAAAAGCGAGATATTAAAATTCAAGGACTGTCTAAAACGCATTGCGGTTTCCCATAAATAACCCCGTGAAAAACCCCGTGGGTACAAAAGTGTACCTCAATTGGGTGACACAGTGAATAATTTTTCGAAACCGAGGCGCCCCCCGCCCCCCAAATTTTATATATATAAAAAAACATCCCCGGACCCCAAAACCATTTCGGCGAAAAAAAATCGAACCACAGATTAAAAATTTAGAGTAAAAAACGATCTACCCTACACTAAAGCGCGTTTTGGGTGAAAAAATAACAGTTTTTTAAATTTTACTATAATGGTTTTACAAATATAATTTTATTAAGATAGTTAAAGTGTAAAATCCCTTTCTAAAAAAGCAAAAAAAAAATTAAAAAGCAATTTATAAATTTAAGTTTATGAAACTTACCAAAATTTTTTAAAAAAAATTACAGGGATAAAAAATTTTTAAAAACCCTAAAAAAAATCGATTAAAGCGTTTTGAAAACGCAAATCGTAACACGAAGAAGAGAGAGAAGGGGAGAGAGAAAAGAGAGAGAGAGAGAAGAGAGAGAGGGGAGGGGAAGAAGGAGAGAGAGAAAAGAGAGAGAGAGAGAGAGAGAGAGAGTGTAAATTTTATTAAATTGAAGTACTGTTTGTGCATCCCCGCCGCTAAAATACATCAGTTAGTTTTGGTTTTTAAAGGTAACGTTTAAACCTGTTTTACTTCCGCTATTTTTAAATTCCCCCAGACCCTTTCAGCCCCCTTTTCTGTAAATTAAATTTAAACCCCACCAACAAAAAAAGGGTTTTTAATTAAAGTCTGTATACTAGGTTAAAATTTCGTCATCCAAGGGAATAGGTATATAAACCAAAACCCGGGAAGGGACAAAACCCTTTTTTAGGTTTTTTAAACAACCCGACAAAAAACCCCTTTTTTAAAAAACAAAAGAAATTTTTGAAACAAATTTTTGATTTTAAAATAAATAATAATTTATTTTTAAATTTTTGTGTTTTAGAGTAAAATATTAATAAATTTTTTTTGTTTTTGGGGCCCCATTTTTAGATTTATATTATATTTTTAAATTTTTATTATTTGAAATTTTTATTTTTTTGAAATGAAAATATTTTGGGGAAAATTTATTCCTTCAGTCAAAAAGTTGCTGAAGGGGTTTTTCAAACAGCTTTTCTCAAAGAAAAATGGGCGTAAATAAAGTTTTTTCCCATTTTCAAGATAACCTCAATAGTGAGTTATGGGTAAAATTTTTTTCAAATTTTCATGAATTTTTCAATACAGATCAATTACCCCTGGGAAAAATAATCATTTTTCCATAGGGGAAAAAACTAAAAAAAGTTTTGCGCGTTAATATTTTTTGTGTACATATTTTTTTTTTTAATATTTAATTTGCAAAAATTTTCCCCCTATATATGCATTAAAAAAGTTAAAAGACAATAAACTGGAACAGCCGGAAAAAGCCCCCCTAAACAAAAATTTAAAAATGGTTTTTTTACCGAAAAAAGCGCGCGTCAAAAACAAGCCCCTGGGTCCCCGGTTTTATTAATAGGTTTTTAAAAATCCCCCAATTTCAAAGCCGTTAAAAACGGTTTTTGATTTTTTATGAAAATGAAATTACTTTGTAATTACAAATAAATGATTGTAATGGGAGGGTCAAAATAGTAAAGCGCAAATTTCATGTAATTTTTTTTTTTAAGTGGGTAGCTC
>JAEAOA010001921.1:0-25000 GCA_016746295.1 Potamilus streckersoni
TCGTTCTTTTAAGAGCCACCTTTTTTTGTTGTATACCCTATGAGGGCTCAAAGCCAAAAGAGCCCAATATATTGCAAAATGAATAATCTTTTCACTTCTCCATTGCCGTTAAAACAACAGTGGAGTTACAGTATTTATAAATACTGTATCAGCAGCGATCTTCTTTCTTGTCTCTTCTTTTCTTCTTGTAAAATCCTCTTTTAACTATTTTAGCGTAAATATTAAGAGGTTCCTTGGTCCTTTTCGTTTTCTGTAGCTTCTTTCTTCTTCTTGGTTCTTCTTTTCTCTTCTTTGTTCTTCTTTCTTCTTCTTCTTTCCTTTGTTTTCAGGGCGCTCCTAAAAACACGTCCTTCTTCTTCGAAGACTGATTCTCTCTCGTCTGACTGATCGGCACAAATGCTATGCTATGCTATAGGTATTTAGTCATGTATACACTCTCGTGTTGCATGACTGGTTAAAGTCCTGAAAAGGGCTAGTGGCTTCATCTCCTTCTGAGGCTGAAAGCTCACCCGAGCCCCAGTGCTAGGCACCTAAACCGTTTATTAAAAAATAAAGTGACCACGAATATATGCTTTCGGAAGTTCTTTATAAAAGTTGATAAGAATTTTTTTTAATTTACTATATAACAGACAATGTGAGAGAATACGCAAAGGTTATAATTATTAGCAAACAAAATGTCCGTTCAAAATCTACCACAATTTTCAAATACAATTTTCAAAAAATTTACTACTAATATTTCTTTTTATTTTCAAAGTCAGAAATGGATATTATTTCCCTGCTTAATATTTTTTTTTAATAATCAATCTTAATGGATTGAATCCAGTTTACTAAGATATTAAAATAAGCAATCATTCTATTGTAAATTTTGAATATATAAAATTTTATTTACAAGTAGGTTGCAGGGAGAGGGAATCAACACATGGATGAAGTAGGCGACAGGAACGCCAAAGGACTATGCTACAAATCGTTACTTGAAGTGGGAAGGCCGGTGGAAGGACCTCCTAAAGATTCATGTGTAGAACATGGACAAACAGTACAGAAACACACTGGGACAATAATTTTACGTAAATGGATTCCATAAAATAAGTAGGGACTAATACCAAACCATATTGTACATTTAAATAGTCTTCTTTTAGACCCTTGTGTCTTATTTAAATCTTTGGAGTGTGTGTTAGATATACAATTTATGCATAGTTGTAACCAAAAATATCTGTAGTACAAGTGAAACGGTGTGAAATTCTGAATTATCTGGAAATGGACATTATTTTTCTGGGAATTCGCATTGGAACTAAGGGAGGTAATTTTAATGGCTACAATCATTAACTCTGTTGGAGCCGTGAAAACCTCTACAAAGTTAAGCAAAGTTTGGGAAGCATAATCAATAAAAGTCAAACGTGTGGGGCAAAGAGAATGTATATGCATACTATTTTAATTATTAGCACTGATTGAATTTAAGAAAGAAGTTGGTGCTTCTGGATGAAGATAAAACGTTTTATAGGACTGAGTTAAACCATGTGCAGAAGATACTGGAATAATTTAGTTTTGGAAACGTTTCCAAAATTAGACTGAATCTGTATAGAGATATAATTTCAAGAGTACAGATTTATGGAATTATTACGATAAAATTTGAAATACAGAACTCGATACGGTAATTCTGCTCTCTGTCTATGCTATTATAGGTCATAGCAACATAAATGCTAAGTATAAAGATAAACACTAAGAAACTTATAGAAGGAATTAAGATACCAAAAACTGAAAGAACATTTTAAAATGCTCCAAAACGCAGACGAATGTATTAACTTGTCAAAAGATAGATATTCTGTCAAACATCTGAAAAAGAATACAACAATTTTGGTAAAAGTTCTGGGTCCAAAATCAAACAATAAAGAGCTGAAAGTTTAAAGTAGGAAACTGAAGAAGGAAGCCAGGGCTACTCCCACCAACGTGATAAAAGATAAGGTTTGAGCACTGGGAATTCACTCCGAAAGATATGAAGCAAAGGAAAACCTAACAAAATATGAAAGATAAAGTAAAAGCAATCATGTCAATTAATCTGGGCAATCTCTCCGGTGAACTAGTGGTTAGAGCATCTGCTTTGGATACGGGAGGTCGTGGGTTCGATCCCCGGTCGAGTCATAGCAAAGAATTAAAGGGTACTAACATCTGCCTCGCTTGACGATCAGCATTAAGAGGTTAGTCTTCGGACGGGTCGGCCTGGTGTCCGGAAAATGTGACTGGGAGGGACATCATGTTACATGTCTGCTGCATGATGCTCTAGAACATGACATCACTATAAACTGCCACACTGCAGATATTGTAGCGATATGACTGAAAAATTGTTAAAGCAACGTTAAAAATAATAAACACAGTACATCACATATCTTAAAAATAAAAATGAGAAACTTGTTCGGTCCTATCAATGAATCTAGACTGCACTCTAATGATAATCTCTTAATGAGGGCTGTACACCTGAAAAAAATTAAGTTAGAGAAGCTGTAAACTATGCAATTGAAAAAAGCAGATTTATAAGTAAAACATATATTAAAAAGAAAGAACAACTATCCGCGTATAAAACATATTATCTTATTTATTTCTTTCAATTTTACAACTTCAAACACGCTTCAAAGCAATCCCGCGGTTCACACTTGATAACAATTCTGACATAAAACAACTGGTTACCTTAGTTGGTGGGATTGTCCTCTAATTCACCTTTCCAGAATAGTGCCGGAGACTGTGTTTTTTAATCAGTGCGTAACTATGGAAACTTAACATCAATGACCTCTTCTACAGCGTCAAGTTGATAGATTGACTATGAAACCAGATTGTCTTATATAATATTATATTTCAGTTATCTAAATTTTGTAGCTTAGATAAATACCATTTGAATAGCACATAAACCCTTCTGCAAAATGAACAAAGTCACTTTTACTTTCTCAGACTAGTTTCTTTTTCGTTACTCATTTTTGAATAATTAAATATATGAGTAGTAAATAGGAATATATACGTTCTTCAGACCGAGACCCAAATTTCATATTTTTAAGTATCGTAGTTTTATTAAATCTAACAAAAATAATTTTTATTATGTTTCTGTTTTGCTTTTTTATTTTTTTTATAAAGATCAAAGCAAGGAAACTCGTGACGACATAGTTTTCAGCATACCCTATACACTCTAGCCTTCGCAGAAGTACCTCAATGAAAGTGTGGTTCAAAAGAAGAAAAACAAATTCACATCCAGGATTAACTGTTCCGATTTATGACTAAACATTTATAGTAGGTATAACGTGTATTGTCCAGTGAATGAATATGTAATCGCTGAATGGACTGTGTGCATTTCGGCTGCAAGGCCTACAAATGATAAGTAATTATGCACGAACTATGCTTGTAAGAGCTGTCCTACTCATACTTGCTGTCACACCGGTGTTACTGGTAGTCAGTTGTTTCTTCGTTTAAGAATCTGTTTTCTAAGGTGGACAATAATAATAGTTTTTAAACCTGATTTTATTAGCATTGAAACAAAAAGCAAAACAAATATCATGGCTTTATCAATTCATTCCGGTTTCGCTGCTATGATAGCCCAAAAAGGAATGTTCTGTATTGTTTTATGAATGTTATGCTAAGTGACAATGGTCATCATTTTGTAAGTCACGATCATTTTGGCATTAGCTTATTTTATGCATGGCAGTTAGAGACTACTGAAAGCTACATAGATGCAAGCTGTGTAATCGGTAATTACATACTAGGTCACGAAGATTTCTGATAAATAAATAAATAATAAGTAACTAAATAAATAAATAGATGAATAAAAAATATATAAATACATAAGTAAAAAAAAAAATAAAATGTTGTCTTTAGATTTTGCCGTGTGTATTTTATACATTGCACTGGGCGTAATTCTTTCCACTCGGGATCTTTTCAACTCATTGACACCCGGTAATGGTCATGAATTTTAGATCATGTATAGAGCTAAAGATTTGTTCGCATTTCCGCATTTAGTCATGCCTAACCAGAGCATAATACAGAATATAACCCCATCCCACCGCACCCCACCCCACCCTTATAGCTTCAAATATTTGAGAAAGTGCTAACAGTTTTCTACTCAATACTGCCGACATAGCGTCTACTCAGCTGAACATTGTTGGTTGCACCAGCGTTTGTGGATTCTTTAGGTTCTATAAACTGCGATTATAAAGACCCAAGGAACAGTTATTTATTCATGAGGATAACAGCGCCATATCACTATCAGAGGCATATACACGAATTCATACACTAACGAAAAGTTGTTGTGGGGTTTTCTGTTCTTTTTTTTTTTGTCTGTTTGTTGGAAAATCTCGGAAATTCAACAGAACAATAATTTACTGAGTGGCACCTCCCACCCCTTAAAAAGAAACAAAAATGTGAATCACAAATGTTCTAATCAGATCAGCTTGGGTATGTCGGCCAAATTGGTGTATCCCTCTGGGCAAGGCACTCTATCCATGTTGAATAATTCCTAAAGAACGCACTTGCATTGCTTTGCAGTAGAACAATAAACCAAACCAAACTGGGTCGGATTCTTGTTCTGAATGATGTATTGTCCTTGAATGTCAATTACTAATGCGAGATAGTTTATAGTAGCAATGTAAAGGCAATGAATGCAAACAGCGAATCAGCTCTTGAAATTATAAATGTCGTAACAATGCATATTCTGTATGGTCTGTCATAGGGTTCAACAGTTGTTGACTGACACGTCTTGTTTTATCTTGGGTCCAAACTATACTTTGACCACATTTAATGTAATTGACAAGATCTGAAAACCAAACTAATATCAACTTTATACATCGATTTGAAAACAGAAAATCTTAAATATAATTACACAATTTAATTATGCGAAAGCATTGCACTGCAATATAAGAAAAAGATAAAGAAATCGAAGTTGTTCGATATGTATTAAAAATTGTCCTCTTTAGAAAGGTTTATCATATACGCTAAATTAAAACTTAAAGCAAACAAATCAAGTTGAATATCGTAGTACGGTTGCATCATTATACTATTATTATTCAGTAGCTGCAGCCTCATTGAGAGTTTTTGTACGGCAATAACACTGATATTTGAGAGATTGTTAGTTTGATTGACTGATTAATTGTTATGTAATTAGACTTTAGTTTGATATAACAAGTATTGGAATTGTGGGCCTCTCTCGAGATCATTCGAGTTAGCTAGATGTTAGCGTTTATGACAGGAAACTAACCTGTAAGTTAATTATTACCTCTGCTCACAAAAAGAGTTATGTCTTTTTTATATTATATGTAGGAATTATATATCTATTTCCCTCACTCTTTCTCAGATACGTGCAAATTAATGTTGACAAGATGATAGAATGTTTATGTTTATCACACTAAATATTTCGAGATGTCTTCATCATTTTCAAGCAATTTAACTTAAATAAGTTGAGGATGTATACAACGTTATTTATCAATCTCAACGCACAGAATACAGATATGTCAAAAATAAAAATATGAAAAACAAAACACAATATATATAATTTAACAAAACTATAGCACTGACGGTTGGTGTAATATAAATGATGTTCTATATTTCCATAAATGAAGTACACTGGTCAAACTGAGAAATTATAATACAAGATGTGTGTGTATTGGTGTGTGTGATTTAGATTTTTCACGAAGATTTAATATTTTTTCATTCATATCGATACGATGTATACACTGTGATAGTTCATAGTAATGTCTAGCACTGGGACATCATACCGCAGATATGTGGGATGATGTCCCATACAGTCATATTATCCTGATAACAGGCCGACCAGTCCTAGCACTAACCTCTTAATGCTAAGCAAAAAGCGAGGCAGCTGCAAGTACCAGTTTTAATGTCTTTGGTATGACTCAGCCGGGGTTCGAACCCACGACCTCTCGCATCCGAGGCGGATGCTTTAATAACTATACCACCTGAGCGGTCTATTACATATATGTACAGAGTTAGTGGATGGGGATAATCTTATAATACATATTTGCAACGTTTATCCTTTTGTATTGTTTTGGCGCTAGTAATGAGAAAGGTACACTTCAATGTTACACTAATCTCACAGCTCACTTTCTAAATCTCTTAAATTATACATTTGACAATTCAAAATACAATGTAACTGTGTTTTGTATAACTGTTTGTTATTGTATAGTGGACGCGAATATATTTTTAACAGTTTTGTGATTCCCATGTAGTATTTTGTGTAAACCTTACTTTAAAAATGCAACAGGAGTATGAATATCTAATACATTTACGGTATATAGGCTGGTGTCGTGGAACTGTTTTGTGATTGAAAACGTATTTAAACAAATTGGAAGGCAAACTAATGTGTAGCGATACCTGATTGACACAACTGCACTTGTAGACAGATTGGTGCTTGGTGCATTTATATTTTGTGTAGTGTTTAACTCAGTAACCCCTGGAAATTACTTTAATTTGTGCCTGAAGTGGGGGTAGGAAACGCATTTTTGGGATTACTTGTTAATGTAAACGAGCACATCTGCTCCAACGAGATTTTCGTTTAGCCACATGTTTAGGTGTATTTTTGTATTTTTGCGTATTGGACCCACGCTTTTCATATCATGGTCACTTTTTACTACATTTATCAATGTTTATTCTTTCAACGCAAATTTTGCGTCCAACACTATAGCCTATCTTTCCTTTAAAGATAGTTACTTGGCAAAATTTAATTACTAAATAGGATACACACTAGTTTACATTTCCACCGAATTAAACAATTTGTCTTCTCGCAAGGCAACGTATGACTAAATAAATCAGACCAAAGTCGGCAAATTTATTTTCCAATACTTCCAAAGTGCACGCCATAATCAAAGCTGACAAATCGGAAATAACGATTCCTATCTTTTGTTCCCGAAGATAATCGTGTCTTTTATCAGACTTTCATAGACTAGAATATGAGAAATACGATGCAGTCAAATTCCAATTAAAGATCAATTATTTAACATGAGGTTATTTAACCGTAATTATGGATGGTGGCTCCAATGTACTTCAACCAAGAGGACGTTACAATTTACAGTTGAATTGTTTCTGAAGGTTAAGAGTATATTATTATGTTTATCAAATGAAAAGGTGTAAGGGGTGTATGATGCAGTTACCATTTTCAATAGTCTTACCTACTCTGACTATAATTGCATTTTAAAGCACACCTTATTCAATTTTCTGATTCAGTACTTCGTTATAATTCCACACATTGCACTTTCATTTGCTAAGTTGGTAGAGAAAAATTGAATAAGGACAATTTATCATTACATTCGCTCTAACGATTAATGATGACTTTCGCAACTATTTAATGTCATTCTTGTTTTGCACTTAATTACAATTATCTTTATTGTCTTAAATTATCAATTAATGTTGAGTTGAATTAGTTGTTTATGAATTGAAAATATATAAAGATAAAATAAAGACCCGACATTTATCATAGCTAAAATGCAATTGAATGTTTACAGAATGCCATATTCTGTACACATATAATCATGGACGGAAATTTGTATTTTTATCATTTTATTCAAACGTATGTGCCATCTATTATTCAATTGGCAACAGAAGCGTACTACAATATATTTGCTCTACTTAAATCATCATTATATTTGATGGCCAACAGGCATGTTTACCTTCTGAATCTTTTGGCAAAAACATTAACTGAAAACCCACATTATATGGAAAGTGAGACCACCATAATCAAACCTCTCATGGGCTATATCGACTCTCTAAACATTATAAGGAGAAACGATGTGTTAACAGAAGTAAACACCATGTGAGTTAAAGTAAATTTAATTTAATTTACCTCAGCATGATTTGATAATTTGAATTTTGAAGAGGTACAAACTGTGTGGCAATATTATGGTTCATAGCAGCTAATAATAAAATCTAAATATAAAAAAGACTGACATGAGTTTGTATATTTTGCACTTGTATTTACCAAGGTATAGTGAACAAAATATAGATTTAAAATATATTTACACGAAATGTATTTGTTAATCTTTCACGTTGTACATGCAATATGATCGACGTACATATTGACAATTTTGAAAGTGACTGGAAGATTTTCAAATAAATGAATGGAACCACATTTCTCTTCTAATTAAAAATTCGTACAATATAAATGTGATTCTTGAGGATTTATTGCCTCATCTGACAGGAGAAACAAATACTCAGCTGAGAGTACGCTTTGTTTTCCTCTTAGATGCGTTGATAAATATGTTTGAAAGGTATTCTTATAAGATTTAGTTAAAAAGCTTGTTTAGAAGTTATCAAATAGACGAACTTCTGGAGAGGACTGTCTCTCAGACCTGGATAGCCCTCTTTTTGTGGTATAATGGTATAAGGGAGGTAATCCTACTTGTCATGTACAGTATTAACCTCACCTCTTGTATCATATTACATATTACGCATTATCTGTTTTCCATTGTCACCGATTAAGCTTCATCTGAATCGTATGTATAAATTTCTCCGCAAAGTTACTGTAAGATTATCAGGTTCGTGTATGTGAGAAAGCTTGCTTATTTCCTGTCGTTTGTTGGTGGGTTTTCTTTTCGGGGTTTCCTTGGATTCTTCCTCCACCATTAATACTTCCCGCTTTGTATTTCCAATCTTCTGTTGTATCCAGGCGTTACACCTTACATCAACAACTACAATAATAAGTGTAGCGTTTGGATAAGTTTTACTCCTACCATTAGAGTGACCACTGGTTTAGATTGGTTTGGGGATATTACACATAAATAATGTTTGATTTATTGCTGATGTTAGGTGATAGGCCATCGCACTGCATATAGTGAGCGGTATCCACCATTATCGTCTCGTTGTGTTCCAGTAGGATTATATCTCCAGACAAACTGCAATAACACCGAGGAAAGCAGTTGTTTTCAAGTACTTTTAAAAAGGGAAGTAGAATTGGTAACCAGACATATAAGCGTACATAAGAAGTGCTCTTGACAAACCATAAGGGTATCATCTGTCGGGAGTTTAACTTTCTCGTTGTAAGTTTAGAAACCATTTCGAATGTTTAGGTAAAAACAGGTATTTACTTAAACTGGCCTCTAAAACTGATTGTTTTCTGTTGAATAATGCCGGCCCTATGTCTGCTTTTAATAATATTTCACTCGCTGTAGATTTCATTTAGTTCTTGTCCTGGGCATTAGTGCGCCATCATTTCCTTTTGTATGTATCAACACTGGACTACTAACTAAATTACTCTTAAACGTTGTATCCTGATGAACTTTATGGATTCACAAATGAGAACCTGGTTAAATAGAAAACATATTACTGTTCTTTTGAAAGCTTGATTACAATTCTGACATTTATATTGATTACGACGAAGACGACGAAGATGTGATAATCTCCACTACTATTTCTACTGCTAGTACATATGCAAATTGGCTGACAAAATCAACAACTGTTTGTTTGGTCAGTAATCAAGATAGCAGTGTAGTAAATACAGCATCAGAAATCATCTTATGATGTTGCTATATTTCATATTTAAAATTAATTTAGAAAACTGTTTCAATAATAATAATAATAATAATAATAATAATAATAATAATAATAATAATAATAATAATAATAATAATAATAATAATAACAATAATGATAATAATAATAATAATAATAATAATAATAATAATAATAATAATAATAATAATAATAATAATAATAATAATAATAATAATATACAAATGCAAAATATTATTGTCGTAGTCCTTAAAAATGCATTGTATTAAATACTTCCTCCTGTAGTCATGATTATAGCACACTCGCGGTAAAACATGCAAATAGAGGTACCACATATGCAAAGACATAACAATGTGTGTGCTAGGCGCTACTCACAACATTACCGAGAACGAAGCGAAGATGATGATGACACAGATGATGTTGATAATGTGGATGTTATAACATTTGATAACTGAATTGACACTGACCAACGAAAATTTGAAATGTTTTCATAAATCCCATTAACGATTTCATCATACCTCATATCAGAAAGATGACTGTCATTTATTAATATGCACCTTTAGTTTACTAGACCTGATACATAATGTCCAGCTTTAATATTTCACCAACGCTTAAGCGACGGTAATTTTGTGGAATATGTTAAACGTGTGTTTCCGATGATCATTCAATAACATCGCAAAGTCAATCTTGGTAAAGTATCCGTTCTGGCTAAACGACATAATGAAGTTATTATTTAATTAACAGAATATTGTTTTGAAAAGATCTACTGACAGTATTTCCTTGTTCTGTTTCACTAGCCTCTGTACTTAGCCCACCTACCATCCGTCGACTCAGGTCACTTCCGGCGCTGACGCCTTCATTGGTCTATTGTCAGAGTAAGCTCTGTGTAATGTGGATTCATTAATAAAAATCAAAATGTATTACACCAAGGAAGAATTGTGTGTGAGATTAACTCCCTTTACCATCATGCATATCATAATATTTTTCAAAGAATGGAATGGATTCTTCGTGGTGTAAGGAGATATCAGTCCCTACCCGATACTCATCTCAGCTCTCAAAACTTCCTCCATTCCAGTGACTTATATCTGCCTAATATGTATGTATATACAGTGTGGGCAGGGTAAAAGTAATGCCATGAAACATCGGAACCAAATTAATTCTTATTAGCAGAAATAATTATGAAAGCGCATTTGGAGCATATCTGAGATGTGTAAATATAAGTGTAATTATAGCAATACATATAACATAATGACATGTTGTATGCTATATCACATGCTTGATGTTTATTTAAGGAATATACTTGAAGAGTACTTGATCATTATGACTTGTATACATCAATCAAACTATTCTCAAAAATGTAAATAGGGAAAATTCAGCAGGGGAATAAAAATTTATTTGCTATAAGCTTGTGCTTTTATGCCATATCCACATTTGTTCACTTGTGTGTTTTGTTCGAATTTTTGCTTGGACCGACTTATAAAATGGCGTATCTCTGATGGAGAAGGGATAGCACTTGCATCACAATCCTATTTCTACACATGCCACAGACCACGTTAATAAGTGTTGCAGGGACTGATATTGTATTTCAATACGTTTGTTGTAGGCATAACTGAAATGACATTTAGTAATTAACTAGGTTACAAGCTTCGTTTGTGACTAAGTAAACACAGCTCTACTTTCAAATGAGCCAAACATAGTGTTTTTATATTCTCGGCAGCAGACAAAAGCGCAGGTGCCTCATACATTAGCGTACTTTATTTCGTTCGAGTCAAAAGTATTTCATATCACGTAATAATATTTTAAACACACGTGTCGTGCATAACGAGGAAATGCAGTATGAAGAATTCCTGCATAATTCCTACTATGCAAAGTTAATTAAGAACGATATGCATCTTATAAGATGTATTACAAAGCAGGTTATATTTCCCATCTAAACAAAATATGAATTGAAAATTTATTTACTCTTGAATGTAACTGTATATTAACAAGAAAACAAATTTTAAAAACTCGCTTTCTGAAAACCCAGTTGATGTTGCATTCATTCATTGCTGTGGGTGACAATTCGCATGCTTACTGACCTTGAGAATATGTTCACGAATATTTCTTTTTATATTGAATATTTGTTTTGTGAAATGTAGGGCAAGTTTGATTACTGTCTTTCCCTACGTTTTCGCCCAAATTGTGGGTCTCGTCATCTAACTGTTTATCCTTCGCAGCACAAAAGCAAATATTAAAAACAATCCTAAACGCCGTAGTCGCTCGTCATTGTTATTGTAGTTCATGTTGCTATGTTTGAATTAATATTTTGATTGTTCAATACGTAATAATGGTAATGTATGCAATAACAGGTTTACCTTTTCAAAGCAAATTAATTATTTGATTTCAGTATTTGTATACTAACATACAGATCGTTCATTTGTTATTGTAAACGAAATATATTATTAATGAATTTTACAGAGCAATTGCCGCTTCATGTATCCGTCTTTGCTATGAAGTAAAGAGTCTAACCTGAGGTTAACTTAAGTAGCTGGTTACTTTTACTCAGATCGGAACAGGTATTTCAGTCATGTAAAACTAACCTCATCGTGCAGCTTGCAATATGACAATTGCAAAGATTGGTCATGTTTTTGAGTGACATGGTAATGTTAGAATCCATCCTCACACGTTCGCAACTATACATCCAATTGTAAGCTGAATAACTTTGAATGATGGTAGTGACGTTATTCGTAAAAATGACTCCATTCACAAGGTTGGATCGCTTACAAATCTCATTCCGACTATATATCGTTATTTGATTTAAATATACTAATTTTTAGAAAACAAAATGCACTAGATATCAAGCAAGAAAAGTTCGAATCTGGCTATATGCCTACCTTGGTTCAACTCAGATTCACACTTTTTATAAAAAGGTCAAATCATAATCTGCCCACAGCTAGTCTCTGGTTGTATAATTCGACAGAAATGTCTCGCTACGTGTCTTAAGAGGTTACTGAGTTTAAGCAACCAGTTTTATCTTGTTTGCGTCCCGTGTATATGTAGAAGGAATCATTTTAGTTGAGCTATGCAGAAACATGTATAAAATAAAAACAATTTTTGATATTCCTGGTCCATCTTTTGCCCTAAAAACACTCCATATGTCCGAAGTCGAGATTCGCTATCGGGACTTGGCTGGATTCAGCGACAGGGATATATTTGAGCGAAGGAAAAACGAAGGATTCACTGCAGTCGGTCGAATAAGTATTAAACGTAACAAGGATCTGTAGAATACCAACACCATTTTACTCACCCTCAACAAAATAAAAGTGCATATAGTTGATTGTTGTGTATACAAAACAAATCACTCTTCGATGCTATAAGTGCCAAAATATTGCCATTATTAGGACCGATGTTCTATAAGCAACGTATTTTGCGGATGCGGAAACCATTCTCATCAAGAGTCTGCTTGTGGAGCTACCCCGCATTATGTTAACTATGGAAAGGAGAACCATTACATTTTCAAAGATTGTGATACATAGAAACATCAGAGGGAAATACAGATGGTAATTTACACACCAAATGCTCTATATACAGATAATTGTACACGCAAAAGTATCTTTCTCTGGCTCTTCCTTCTCCACTGTTTTTAGAAACAATCTCAAAATAGAAAAGGACGCTCAGACACATACATATCCATCACTCTCTAACACCGCGCCCCAATTACCTAGCACAGAAAAACACATCATTAATGTAAGCAATATTTAATAATACCCCGCCACCGAAATCACCAAAAAATCCAAAGGAAATAAGCAGTAGGGGTTATATGACCACATCATGCCCTATAATACGTTTTCAAATATTTAGATCATAGAAGAATAAACAGGTACATGTTTGTTTTTAATGTGGTTCCAGACCTACCAAAAAATATAACCGTATATCCTTCAGAGTAATAGCAAACCATATCTGCACGAAAGGACTAACCTAGCTACACAATCTCCACGTTAAACTTACAACGAAAAATACCATATAATATAACTGTCGAGGACTAAAAGCTATTTACAATGATACGGATAAAATCACACATAACATCTACTCCCTGGTTAACATCACCTTTCAAAATGTTGATAAGGCCTCAGGAGGAGTTTCTCTTGATGTAAACAATAGAGCATCTCATAGCGTCATCCCCTTAAGCATAAACTGACAAGTCATTGCTCTAAGTATCACTCTGCATCGCTTGATTAGTTTTGTCCTATTTATATGCCACCAAGCAACAAACTACTTCCAAATGAATTAGACACTTGTCTTTAGCAGCTTCCCGCAGTATTTGTTTTACACTGGGATTTTAATGCCCATACCATTGTAGGGGGATCAAATCACATAACTGATAGAGTAGAAGACATCATTTCTAGACACCATGTCTATATAACACCAAATGTCCGACGTAAATACCCCAGAAATGGGTACCTATAAATGTATCGATTTAACATTTTCTTTCTTTGCTACGTTTTGGAATATAATTGGAAGGTCGCAGGTGACCTTCACAGCAATGATCAATATTCAATCTCTCTTAAGAACACCAACATTACAATTGTTGACGCAATTCTACAATGAAATTTCACGAAGGCCTAACGGGTCATGTTTAAAACAATTTATGCAGCTGCTATTCGTAGTTATACAATTCAATACTTTATTTCTGTCTTAATTGCAATTGCAGACGAATTCGTTCCCAAGTCCACACCAAACTGTAACAGAACCTCAAAATCGTGGCTTAGCAAAGAATGTAAAGAAATCATTAGATAAAATCGAGAAGCACTGAACAATTTAATTAATGTCAAACGCCCGATAGTTTAACTAAGTGTGCAGTATGGTTCGGGTCAAAGCTCGCAGCACTATTAAAGACAGTAAAAGAGCACCATGGAAACAAATTAGATTCAACTTTAAATTTTCGTTCCCCTATATATAAAATATGAGACACGATCCACGATTTATTTGGAAAGAGAAAACACAATTCTTTCCGACATATGAAACTGAATATCAAGAAGTTTAATTCCAAACATGAAATAGATAATATACCTCGCGAGAGTTTCTTAATATTTTCATCATCGTCAAATTATTAGAAGCTTTCCAAACATTAAATCTCAAAAGCAAAGACACGTTTGAAATTTACATCGATAAACTCGGAAAGTTATAAATAACCATTTTCACAGTAGGAGGTTATGTGTTCTTTGAATTATTCCCATGTCACATCCGCTAGGTCTGACGTTATACATTGCCATGTTTTGAAACTTCCTTCATAGCCATCATTAGCAGTTCATCTGGAAATATCAAATGATGTATGGATTACTAAAACTAAAACTAATTACCAAACCAAGCAAAGATAGCACAGATCATACAAACAATAGACCCATAACACTGAAGAGCTGCAGATGCAAATTTATGAAACGAATGATTAATTTGTGGCTTGCGTGGTATTAGGAAATCAACAATTTAATATCTCCTTTCCAAAGTGGCTTTCGTTATGGCAATAGAACAAATGGTCAAGTGGTTAGACTAGATAACGACTATGTTATCAGTAAGGAACATTTGGTAGTCGTGTTCGTTTATTTGGATTAAAGGCCTATGACACGATATGGAAGTACTGGATACTAAATAACCTATAAGACATTGGTCTGCCCTCTTTCATATCAAACGTTCTCTCAAGATAAATATTTCAAAGCGAATGGGCCCTACTCCTTCCCTTTCGTATATGCACAAGTAAGAGATGGGTATGCCCCAGGGTAGTATTTGTCAGTGACACTTTTCAACATCAAAATCAAGAGAAACACTAAATGTCTGGCTCCTGGTGTAGATTGATTCTTATACGATGATGACTTTCTAATATATTATAGATAAAAGCAATTGCATTTAGTTGAAAGACAACTACAGTAAAATATCAACAATATTCTAAATTGGGTTGTTAATAATGATTTCAAATTCTCGATATCAAAAACAGTATGTATGCATTTCTATCAGTTATGGAGACATAATAATGAACCCTAACTCAGACTGGACTGAACACCTATTAGAATGCATGAGAAAATAAATTATTTGGGTATTATCTTAGTCATTAATCTTAGTTTTATTCCTCACCTAAAGAACTTAAAAGTTGAATGCCTTAAATTTCTTGGTGGACTGCAAAACGAAGAATACACTTACTGGATTTCTGATTGAATAAGCAGCCTCTGTTTTCATAGAACACCTTTACTGCTCCAAATTAGACCATGGCTCGTGTATTTATGGTTAAATATGGAAGTCCTATTTGTAGATGCATGATCCAATTTATCGTCGAGAAATTCAATTCTCTCCGGTTGAACCAATCGGCTGTCTTAAAACCCAAACTACAAAATCATATACGAAAAATGAAACAACAAAGGACAAAAGTCACACCTACCTTTAGCATTATAATAATGCCCAACCTTGACAGTACCACAATTGGTCTGTCCAAAATCCCGACTACGTCCATTTTGAAACATTTTCTTAAGAAAGCAAAATGACTTGTTTGCATTTCACGACGGAAAAAAATCGAGGATAAACCCTTCCATTTTTCACAACGCTTATCAAGAACTCCCCACCCAATTTTAAAACTGCACAAGATGTTATACAGATTGATCAACCTATGAGGAAAAGGCTGATATAGATATCCTTTGTCGAAAACGTACAACAAAAGTTAGTTTGGCTCGTGGTAGATCGTTTGTTTTCAGCCAATGTCAGAGGAATAGACATTTCTCAGCAATATATCAAAGTCAAATGTATTCTATACAGCATCATCTTCCCAATTTCACCATTAGCACTCCAGTCCCTGCACGAAATAAAAATAAAACCCATTATTTCCATGCGTGTAAATTATACTAATTTCAGTACTTCCCACAATTTTATATTTGGAATTAAAGGTTTTAAAAAGAAGACTGAGTAGTTAAAGTGACCATATCATTAGAATTGTATGTTTTTAAACTACCTTTTGCTGATTTTAAATCTAGCATCAAATACTGTTTACGTCAAAAATGGCAGAAATCATAGAATGGTGCAGGTAATAACAAACTTCATGCATTCAAGCCAAACTAGTAGAATGGACACCTTCTTACCGACTCGCCCGTAGGGAAGAGGAAATATGTGCAAGGATTAGAAATCGTCATAAATATATAAACCACAT
Organism: Potamilus streckersoni; assembly: GCA_016746295.1. NCBI lineage: Eukaryota > Metazoa > Mollusca > Bivalvia > Unionida > Unionidae > Potamilus > Potamilus streckersoni. Next base: position 16,652 of record JAEAOA010001921.1, read on the forward strand.
TCACATACTAAAAGGGAAATACCCACCTAAGTGCATTTCATGTGCCATTCACTGTTACGGTTTTTATATTGGATTTTTTCTTCCTTATCGAACGCGTTTACACTATTACAATGTGCTTGACATTTAGCGAGTTCTTTAATACAGTGTAAATTACTTGCAATATAGAATTCCTAATGGCAATAAACATTTTATTATAAGCTATGACTTTTATGCTATGACCTTGAACAGTATTTGTGATGTATGTACAGTTTCTTAATTGTAACTACCTTTCATCCGTCTTTTTGAACATACAAAATTTATATTCCCGTTGATCAGTAAGCTTTATTTACATATTATCGTTATTCTTGTGTTGTTTTGCTTCCCGCTGCTTGATTTCATAACGCTCTCGATAAAAAACCTTTTACCACTTTTAAACGATCAAAGATATAACCTTTTGAATAGTGTTAAATAACTTAACACTGTTTATGCGCCTTAAAAGTGCAGTAAACCGAATCGGAATTTATGACAAATTCTTTTTTATGTTGTTTCGCTTTGTAGACGCCTCAAGAGTTATTACTGTCTCCTTCACATCTGTTACTCATTTCATTCCAACTGGTCAGTTTTTTTGAATTATGATTACTCAGTTAAACTCGTTTCTCTAGTTTTGAATAAACTAATTATTTTAATTTCATCTCTACATATTTAGGAACTGTTGACATTCCATCTTTAGAGCTTTGTGCAAGACATGATGATCCTAGCACATTTCCATAAATACAGTTTGCGAACAAACTGATGTTCGTGTGATTAGATATTGCGCTCGCAATATTATATTGTGTTTCCTAGTGACTTCTACATCTACCTTTCAATATAGATAGATACCTTATGTATCATGTTAGTTAGACATAATGCACATGTAAGGATTACTTTTTATCTAAGGTCCAGCAGCCTAAAACTCCTCTTAACTGTGTTATCAAATAAACCAATGGAATGGTAGCAGCATATGCACGTTGTACGTGCGTTTTGTCCTCAAGTTGTTTAAAATTTTACCTCTTTTCTCAATTATTTGTTTAAGTTTAATATCGATACCTTCATCTGAGTTATTTAACCCGTTGCAATCCGTTTTGACAGTTTTAAAGGCCAGCAACGTATAGATTGCAGAACATAACATCAGATTAATTTCTAGCTTATAAATAGCGTCTTTTAGATTGTATTTCAATTCAAGCCTCTGTCGTTACAATATAGAAGAACGTTTATTCATTTTTTGGGAGAGCGTATTTATATTGAGGTTGTATAAACAACGTTTTTATTTGACAGACCATATTGCATTTAGTAAGACTACTTGAAGGCCGCAAGCGGTAACTCTTAAAATAACTCTTAGGCCGCAAACACTAATTTCCTTAAGTCATATTATGTTCACGACAAAGCTTTGTGTGTTGATTACTTTTGCACATATAGCCGAAAAAAAAACGAGGACGGTGGTTGTGCATCTCTGATATGTGTGGTACTTCTATGGGTATAAATTAGTTGCTTTAACATAAGACCACTTGTGTTTAAGAAAGGATCAGTGATATCTTCATTTAAATGGCTGGAAACGTTTTATTTGAAATACGTGATGCAATAGACAATCTTTGCATTAGGTAAGCATTGTCAATAACATTGAACAGAGCATTTGTCTCGCCTGCTGATATATATATATATATATATATATATATATATATATATATATATATATATATATATATATATATATATATATATATATATATATGTATATATATATATATGTGTATGTATATATATATATATATATATATATATATATATATATATATATATATATATATATATATATATATATATATATATATATATATATATATATATATATATATAAAGTGCTCCGCCGAAACCGTGTATTGATCTGTGTGCTAACTAGGCGATATATGTAGCCTCAAAACCAGCTTCTTCAGGTAGACGGGGCCCATTAACCTTGGGTCGAAGCCCGTCTAGGAGACGGTAAACTCAGACTTCAGATCTTCGCTGCCGTGCTACTATACCCATACACGGGAGAGGCTAGATAATAAACCCAAACAGAAAATCCGAAGACTTAATCCCTACAGCGACTTTTCCCTGCTTTTAATGTCATCTCGGCAACTCCTGCGACGTCGCTGGTGCCATGATGTATCGGCTTGTCCTTTCCATTGGATACATCAGCTGCGTGTAGAAGGGGAGTCAGTTGCATGGACAAAAGCTGATTCTCCATACAACCTTGCCAAGGCTTGCACCCTGGAGAGGACACTGCAGATTTGCTTCATAGCGTTGACACAAAACGGTAATCACCAGTTACCGGTTATAAGTCACCAACTGATTAGCGTAGAGTTAGACACAAGGGTTGCTTCCGACAGATGGAGAGACCACAGGTCTCATTGGACATTTATCGTCCGCCTCAAGGTTGGGCAGCCCCCAGCCAATAAGGTGCCGTCCCCTCAAGAGAAAAACAAAAGAAAAGCAGCAAGGAAATCAACAATCCTCAATCTAGGTACCTGGAACGTCCGGACTATACTGACAGGGCTCTCAGATGATATCCAGGTAATCAGTGATGTTCGAGAGACTTCAATCATCAACGACGAACTTGCAAGACTCCATAGCGATATCGCCTCACTTCAAGAGACAATTTTACTAGATTCTGAGTCTCTCAAAGAAAAGAACTACACGTTCTTCTGGCAAGGAAAGAGCAGTGAGTATGGTGTTGGATTTGCAGTCAGAAACTCTCTACTGGCGATGATAGAACCCTGCCAACAAGGAAAGGAAAGAATGATATTTCTTCACCTACACACCACAACCGGCCTACTTAACCTGATCAGTGTTTACTAATCCACACTCAGTGCTACCACAGATACTATGGATGCGTTTTACAACGAGCTCGAGTCGCTCATCGACAAAATTCCAAAGGAAGTGAATTTAATATTACTGGGCGATTTCAACGCTAGGGTAGGTTCAGATCACGACCCCAAGCCTTTTTGTCTCGGCAGGCTTGGCATTGGGAAGATGTATGAAAACGAGCAACGTCTACTAGGAATGTGCTCGTACCACAATCTCAGCATCAGGAATTCATTTTTTCAGACATACCCACAGCACAAGGTTTCTTGGATGCATCTCTGATCCAAACACTGGCATCAGCTGGACTTGATCATCACAAGCCGTTCAACCATGAAGGGTGCGCAGCTTATTCGTACATTCCACAGCGCGGACTGCATCACCGATCACTCACTAGTTTGCTGTAAATTTAAGCTTCAACCAAAGAAGATCATCAACTCTAGGCAATTGGGTAAATCACACGATGAATTGAGCAAGACGTCATATCCAGACAAGGCTGAATAATTCACTAACGCCCTCTCCAAGGCGTTTAGTTCAGAACCTCCATACGGCAGTGGCAAAGAGATATGGGACAACATCAGAGATACTATGTACAGCACAGCCACAGTAATTCTTGGTAAGAATCAGACGATGAACAACGACTGGTTTGACTCCAACTCCGCCACACTCATGCGTGCAATAGAAGAGCGTCGCATTGCACACCTGGAATACAAGTGTTCACTCTGCAAGAGGACACTACATGCATACAGGTCTGCCAGAAGCAAAGTGCAGAGGTCAGCACGGCAGTGTGACAATGAATCATGGCTTCTGCTCTGTCAGAGCATCCAGTCAGCAGTAGACAACGGAAACATCAGCGGCTGGTACAATGGCATTAAGAAAGCAATGGGTTCCACAAAGAAAGTGATAGATCCACTGAAGTCTTCTGCATGTGATATCATTCACAAGGGAAAGCAGATGGAGCGCTGGGTAGAGTACTACTATGAACTTTATTACAGAGTGAACAAAGTGACCAACGATGTCCTCAACGCCATTGAACCCCCCTTGTTTGACCAAACTGGACGAGAAACATACTGCGGTAGAACTAATGTTGGCCTTAGAGAAATTGGCCACAGGTAAAGCCCCAATGAAGGATGGCATCTTAGCAGAAGTCATCAAGTGCGGCGGCAGTGAGCTATATGCACACTTTTATGAACTTATATGCCAGTGCTTGGATGAAGGTGTAGTGCCTCAGGACATGAGAGACGCCAACATGATAACTCTGTATAAGAACAAGGGAAACAGAAGTGACTGCAACAAGTACAGGGCATATCACTTCTCAGCATTGTGCTTAAAGTCTTCGCTAGAGTTATCGTGAACAGACTGCAGACGCTTGTTGACAGAGTGTATCCAGAGTCTCAGTACGGTTTCCGCGAAGAGAGGTCCACAATTGACATGATCTTCTCCATCAGGAAACTGCATGAGAAGAGGTGAAGAGAACAACACAGACCCTCTTCTTGGTTTTTATAGGCCTCATCAAAGCATTTGATCTGGTCAGCAGAGACGGCCTCTTCAAGATCCTGACGAAGATTGGATGCCCTCCACAGCTGTCAAGCATGGTCCTGTCGTTCCATAACGACATAAAAGGCACAGTGCAATATGATGGCTCATCGTCTGACCCATTCAACATCCACAGCGGAGTAAAACAAGACTGTGTCCTTGCCAACACGCTCTTTGGCATCGTTTTCGCTGTCCTGCTTAAGTACGCCTTCGGGACGTCCACAAAATGGATCTACCTGCACACGTGTTCAGACGGCAGACTGTTCAACCTTGCCTCTGGCAGAAGATCAATCGGACAGCCAGATCTTTGCTTCAAAGATGTCTGCAAACATGACATAAAGGCTCTTTGGTTCGATGTTAACACCTAGGAATAGCTCGCCCTCGACAAGTCCAGCTGGCGAATTGCTCTTTTCACTGGTCTGAAAGTAAGCGAGGTAAACTTACGACAGCGTGCTGATGAGAGAGGAAGTGGATGCAGTTCCAACCAAGACGTGGCTCAACCTTCAAGTGCAGCAACTGCAGCAATGATAGTCACTCCCGTGTGGGGCTCCATAGACAAAGAAGACGCTGCCCAACTACAAACTGGGACACCTCTCATGGCCGCATTGCCATCGTCTCTCGAGACTAACGCAAACGAAGCGAAACATATATATATATATATATATATATATATATATATATATATATATATATATATATATATATATATATATATATATATATATATAGATATATATATATATATATATATATCAAGCTATTACACTATTTTCTATCAAAATACGCACACCACTTCCAGGAGATAATGTTCAGCATATGATTTTAATGCTTAACAGTATTGCATTCATTGCTAGTTAATTGTACATTTCACTGCAATACGTATATAGATATGCTATTTGTTTCATATCACATGTAGTTCTTCTTCGCTTTTAAGCATTAGCTTCAGGTAATAGATTTTGTTTTCGTATCTAATCTATACACATAATTGCATAAACGTAATTGCATAGCTGTTGCTCTACTGAGTGTTATTCAGTTACTTATTTTGATCATCTCTAATACGGCTGTTTCCAGTATTTTAGTATTATGCTCTCTGAAAAGGTTTATTTTTTTGGCAGACAGATCAAATATTAAAATCCTCTGTTATCAGCTTATTTATGTTATTATGTTGAGACCGATAATTCCGTCTTAGATTTCAAAACAGCCATTATCACTTTCGATTAAAACAATTAGGGACACACCATTTTTTAATATATGAAGATTAAATGTACATGAAGAAATTAATTGTGCAGAGAAAATGAACAATTCACCTCTCTCACCCACATTCAAGCAATAATCTCGAGGTGGCATTGATATGAATTTAAAAAAATATACTCCTATCAATTGCTGCATATATCAGATTGATTGATTTGACGCATCAAAACCTATTGACAAATGCCACAGAGATGTTAGTATTAATCTCAGATCAGGCTTTTTATTTATGTCAGATACAATAATTGTGAGGATATAATATCTCGCCAAATCACCCCTGATTCAAAATGGTAGGGAACGTCCGAATCGTTGGCTTGCCGCTTTACTTTCAATTGAAATTCGTTCTTTTTCTATTCGTGTAATGACTGTCCAACTGTTGCACTTACTACTTATTATATGTACAAAATCGATGGTGATGTTGTAGAGCATCCAGAGGTATAGTATTTTTACTTTAAAGTGTTTTTGAACAATGCCACTCATATAAAACTTATATGCCTTTGTTAGCATTTGCCACAAACGTTATCATTGTTTACTGTGATATAAGGTCAATGGAAACACTTATGTTATCATCCGGTGACATCACAAACGATATAACTTTGTTTTTGAATGCTATGATCATTACTATACTAATGATTTGCATCAAACTGACAGGACATATGCAAATGTATATTTTAAATCACCGTTGTGTTGTTTTCGTCGCTGAGTTCCTTACCAATCTAATTTCCCTTTCGCAAAGCATTACTAAACACTTTCAAACAAGACATCTTGCTAGAAATTTGGTAATCTTGATTGTAGTGTGCATCATACTGCTATTTATTGATTGGATTACATTCGAGGAAAAGTTTTTATCGGGTCTGATTTATGAGGAAGGGTCCTAATATAAAATTATACTTATCCAGTCGGCATGGAACATGTGCCTTGCTCCAAACGATTATTCAGAATATATACCATTAAAATACAAGTCAGTAAGAAGGACAAAAAAGACAAGACTTTTAAGAAAAAATGTTTACCTTGTGTAGTAAATCTTGCATGGGTATATTAACTCGGAATTATCATTATTATGAGGTATTAATATTATTCAGTATATACCTTAATATATGAAAGTTAATTGTCAAAGACCTAGTTCACTATGACCTATCAGTACAATATGTTGTGTTGCTCACTAACTAGTTAATGTTCTCTATGTTTTTATGTGTTTTGTCATCACATAAATGCTTATGAAGTTTGTATGCTTTTGTACGTAATAAGGTTGCCCTTAACTTGCCAATGACATAATGTAATTACCGCATGATTTAACAATGTGTGATTAATTCCATTTTGTGTATATTGTTTGTATTGTACGCTAACTCAACATGAGAAAATATAAAAATTGGTCTGAGATATAGTTTGAAAAGGTCCTAATCCATTATGTTTTCAAACAAATTACCTCCCATGGCATAAAATAAAAGCAATGATAGTGTGATCACAATATATTTTGAGTTTATTCCCTGCTTCTGTTCAACCAGCAAGTAACATAGACTAACATGACATTCAATCGATTGTAAAGTTATTATATTAAGTAACATTGAGATTATAAGATATAAAGGAAAGATAATTAACGAATTATTTTTCTTTTATATTATGTGAAATGTTATGTGCTATTTCGTGCTTGACGGACTATCTCATGGTTTATCTTTCCTTGATTGCTGTGGCCACTACTATATGAAATTAATTGTTTTCAGTGCGAATGCTCGACCAGAAGGAAATATAACTAAATACAAAAATGGATTTATGACCGTGCCCGTCCTAGCTTAGTAACAGTGTTTTAAAGTACAAGCTCATATAGATGGAGTTATCTAAATTAGTAATTGTTGAACTAAACTGCGCCATATGTGTCTTTTAGAGAAACCTCAATAATCTTTGACGGTGCCACCACCAATGTTAACACCACTGAATTTCCTCAAGTGATCTCAAACACGGATCAATACATAGTTTATTTCGTGTTATATAAGTGTTGGACCAGAAATGGAATATTTCTAAAAACAAGATATAACAATTCATCTGATCGTTTACAACTCAGATGATATACAAGGAGAAGAAATGAAATCTTTGTACATTTGTACTAAATTTGAAATGAAAAATTGTAAATGACAAGAAAGATTTATATAATGGTAAGAAAAAAATCAAACTTGAACAAACTATTGATAAGATAACATGTTATGACGACACTTATGATAATGGCAATCCTGAGGAATATTAAGGGTCTGAAAAATAAATAAGTTATTCACGCACTGACTTAACGTAGATCTTTAATCCTAACAACCTCTTCATTAAATCAGTAAAATTATCAAACTATTTTAATATTTCCTGCTTGAAATTAATGATTCAAAGGATAAAAATATATTCAAAACTAGAGTTAAATTATGCACTTTATGTTTGAATGGAATGACTGATATAAATTTAAACTTTATTATCAAACACATTTTGTATCAATTGAAACGGGATACGTTTAGTTGCATAATTTCAGAAAATATTACATGCTGCATCTTGGCAACACCGTTCTCTTTACTGAACTTTCAACAACATTAATAAAATCCCATTTGAGTTAATTCCAAGCAGGATCAAACTTTGTTGCTCTAAATGAATATGCTGGAAAATATTTTGAATTAGCATTAATAGAGTGAACAAGGGATATAAATATATATATATATATATATATATATATATATA
>JAEAOA010001921.1:30000-163367 GCA_016746295.1 Potamilus streckersoni
TAACTAGTTAATGTTCACTATGCTTTTATGTGTCTTGTCATGACATAAATGCTTATGAAGTTTCTGTGCTTTTGTAATTAATAACGTTACCCTTAACTTACGAATGACATAATGTAATTACCGAATGTTTTATAAATTTGAGATTAATTCCATTTTGTGTATATTGTTTGTATTGTACGCTAACTCAACATGTGAAAATATAAAAAAATTGGTCTGAGATATAGTTTGAAAAGGTTTTAATCCATTATGTTTTCAAACAAATTACCTCCCACGCCATAAACAAAAGCAATGCTAGTGTGATCAAAATATATTTTGAGTTTATTCCCTGCTTCTGTTCAACCAGCAAGTAACATAGACTAACATGACATTGAATCGATTGTAAAGTTATTATATTAAGTAACATTGAGATTATAAGATATAAAATAAAAGATAATTATCGAATTCGTTTTCTTTTATATTATGTGAAATGTTATATTCTATTTCGTGTTTGACCGACTATCTAATTGTTTATCATTCCTCGATTGCTGTGGCTACAACTATACGAAATTAATTGTTTTCAGTGAGAATGCTCGACCAGAAGGAAATATAACTAAATACAAAAATGGATTCATGACCGTGCGCGTCCTAGCTTAGTAACAGTGTTTTGATGTAAAAGCTTATATAGATAGAGTTATCTAACTTATTAATTGTTTAACTAAACTGCGTCATATGTGTCTTTCAGAGAAACCTCAATAATCGTTGACGGTGCCACCACCAATGTTAACACAACTGAATTTCCTCAAATGATCTCAAACACTGATCAATACATAGTTTATTTCGTATTATATAAGTGTTGGACCAGAAATGGAATATTTCTAAAAACAAGATATAACAATTCATCTAATCGTTTACAACTCAGATGATATACAAGGAGAAGAAATGAAATCTTTGTACACTTGTGCTTAATATGAAATGAAAAATTGTAAATGACAAGAAAGATTTATATAAAAGTACAAAAAAAATCAAATTTGAACAAACTATTGATAAGATAACATGGTATGACGACATTTATTAAAATGGCAATGCTGAGGAATATTAAGTGTCTGAAAAATAAATAAGTTATTCACGCACTGACTTAACGTAGATATTTGTTCCTAACAGCCTCTTCATTAAATCAGTAAAATTATCAAGATATATTAATATTTCCTGCTTGAAATTAATGATACAAAGGATAAAAATATATTCAAAACTAGAGTTAAATTATGCACCTTATGTTTGAATGGAATGGCTGATATAAATTTAAACTTTATTATCAAACACATTTTGTGTCAATTGAAACGAATTCGTTGATTTGCATAATTTCAGAAAATATTCCATGCTGCATCTTGCTAACACCTTTCTCTTTACTGAACTTTCAACAACATTAATAAAATCCCATTTGAGTTAATTTCAAGCAGGATCACACTTTGTTGCTCTAAATGAATATGCTGGAAAACATTTTGAATTAGCATTAACAGAGTGAACGAGGGATATATATATATATATACATATATACATATATGTATATATATATATATATACATATATATATATATATATATATATATATATATATATATATATATATATATATATATATATACATATATATATATATATATATATATATATATATATATCTCAAAGAGTCTGCAAATATGGAATATGAAATTGATCTGGCATATTTATTTGGTCTTTGAATACTTTCAATAAAAAATTTTCAGTTCTTTAGAATTAGTTTTTTTTTACATATTTTCATATTTGTTGTGACGAAAACGATGAAAAAATGATCTAAATTTACATCATTGTGATTCGATTATATTCCTGCCTGTTTGGATAGTATGATCGTTTGTAAACTGCCCATTTATAGGGATTTCCTAAACGTTTGAGACGAATGTAATCGGAATACTTCATTGGTTAGGTTACCTCTTTGTGCTCTCTATAATCGGACTATTTCTATTCCTGTAACGGTATGTTTTTGGAAAGTGTAAATTTGCAGATTGAGAACATACTTGTAGCATCTGTACTCAGATCATTCTTTTCGTATTCGTCATATTTAAATCAAATACGGTGGTTTTTTCTCAAAAAAGTTATATTCTAGAATGATGACGCATAGGAATACGACATTGTGCAGTTTAAATGTACATCAAAAAAGAAATATTACACAGGTTAATCATCCACACTCATGCAATAGTCTGGAATGGGTAGTGATCTGACTGTTCATTATAATGCTGCATTAAAATGCTACATGTATAATCTTCATGTTTTAGGTTTACTATCATTATAATATATTATATTGATTGTAAAAAAAAATAATTTAGTCTTGCTTTGTATTTGTCACAATTAGACAACATTACGGAGAGATTATTAAATTCGTCAAAGTTATATCTAATTGCAGTGGGGAAAAAGATTCGGCATTGCAGGTTGATATTCGCTTCCTCAGTTTATTGCTTAAGTTATAAAGTACTTTCCAACTATTGTTGATTGATAACGGTATAAGGGGAAAAACCATTAGGCCATTTGTTTCAAATATGTCCATAGGTTTAATAGTGGCTGTCAATATGTGTAGAAATTTGCTACTAATGTTAGCAATGTTTAAACATTTTAACACACATTGTTACTTATCCATACCCAACATTTTCTGTCCATATTCAGAATTTCAACCAAGGTCGTCGCGGCAGTATCCACGCATCGATATATAACAATCACATTTCTGTCCGGATGAAATTATACCTTTATGTTTCAACAAATAATAGTGTGATGCCCTGAGTAACAATTCTGCTCTTCACAAGTTTGTTTCAAGTTCTGCCATAGATAATAACGATGAAAAAAACACCGAGGACGGATGATCTCTTCGACAACAGCTACAGCAAGTACAACTACAATAATATTGAAAAAACAACAACAACAGATAGTACATGACTGAATTGATATTAAACAGAAACGTCAAATGCATGGCTCATATTAGTGTTCTTCAGGCAAACTATTTGTTTGGTCAGTTACAATGATACCAGTGAATTAAACGACAGCATGAAAAATCATCACAAAATGCTGCGTTATTCGTACATACTACATAGATTTTCTTTTTCAGGGATAATTGAGAAAACAAAATGAAAAATACAATAGTATTGCTAGGACGACTATAATTATTACTAATACTGCTGCTACTATTGCTACTACTACTACTACTATTAGCAATAATAATAATAATAATAATATTAAAAAGAATAATAATAATAATAATAATAATAATAATAATAATAATAATAATAATAATAATAATAATAAAATAATAATAATAATAATAATAATAATAATAATAATAATAATAATAATAATAATAATAATAATAATAATAATGATAATAATAATAATAATAATAATAATAATAATAATGATAATAATAATAATAAAAATAATCATAATCATAATCATAGTATGCATCTGTGATAGATAAGTGTCTTGGTTTCTATGATATGCTTCCTCCAGTAATAAGCTTTATACCACTGAAGATGAATATACAAATAGAGCTATGAATTATGCGACGATAGAACAATATTATTTAAAACTTAGATGATGACGATGATGACGATGATGATGATGATGATGTCGATGATGATGATGATGATGATGATGAACATCATCATCATCATCATCATAATCATCATAATCATCATCATCATCATCATCATCATCATGAAGACAATGGCGATGATTATGGTTCAGACGATATTGCTAAAGATGATGATATTAATGATAACCAAAATGACTATGAACTACGGAGAATGAAGATGTTTTTAGTAAAAAAAAGTCCCAATTACGATTTTTTAAAAGATCATAGAAATATTGATGTCATTCATTAATATTCTCCTTTAATGTCCAAAACCCGACACTTATTGTCTAACTTTGAATGTTTAACTAAGATCTAAATTCTTGCCGTCCATAATTTAGTTGAATGTTTGAGCCCTGGTTATACGACGATTGTTCGATAAAAATTAAACGTCAATCCTAGTGAATTAAACGTTCTGTCCAAATACAATAATGAAGTTGGTATTTAAGATAATATTATCTTTGAAACGATCTACTTAAAATTGTTCATTATAATGGGTCTCAGGCATCTGTGCATTGCTCACCGTCTATCCGTCAACTTAGGTCGCTTCGGATGGTAACGCCAGCATTGCCATTTTCTTGGCTTCAGCTCCATGCAATGTGTAGCCGCAGCTGGTACCAAAAACTAAACGTAGCGCAATGAACATATGACACCCACAATTACTTTGGAAGCTCCAAACAGCGCGTGCCAACTAAACAAAATTGCATGTGACATTATTAATAGCAATTAAAATGTAGTATACCCGGGGAAAATTATGTTAGAGAGTAACGCCTTTTGCCAATATTTTCATTATGACTTTATGATCTAAGTCAGAACGATGAAAATCTTGTTCATGGAAAAGAAATCGCAAAGCATAGGCGTGGTGTAAACAAACACCAAGCCTACCTGTACCACATACATCCCATCTTCCTGATATGTGTCTACAAATTTTATATATATACATAAATATATATATATATATATATATATATATATATATATATATATATATATATATATATATATATATATATATATATATATATATATATATAGAGAGAGAGAGAGAGAGAGAGAGAGAGAGAGAGAGAGAGAGAGAGAGAGACAGACAGACAGACAGACAGACAGACAGACAGACAGACAGACAGAGACGGATACAGAGAGAGAGAAAGAGATAGGGCAGGTAGACGCTACAGTAAAATCAATGAATGTCTGCTATGACTGTATGTTTCAAAATCAACACGGAAGGAAAATATATTGCTCGAATTATGGCATGAATAAACAAGTTTGAAGCGATATTTAGGTATAATAAGGAGGTGAGTCGAACAAAATTTAGTTGTGGCGCCGCTTTGAAGTAACTTCTGTGAACTCTTTATCGGTAAGTGAATATTAACAGTTTTCATAAGGGTTTATATTTATATGAGGGACTGATCAGTAATCAATAATATTGAATGTTTTTGTCAGTACCCGAGAAGTATCTTGAAATCTTTGTATTTGCACACAATGACTATCTACAGAACATACAGTTAGTTATTTACTCGTTCTAATTAGGAATTTAAATGCTACTTTTTTGTTTGCCTAATCATATTCTCATAACTGAAATTTTCCTCCTTACTTTATGTAAAATGTAACATGCAAAAAGAAATTACGAATCAGTTTTCAGTTTCATTATATAATTTTACACTCTTGCACGCTTAGTCTTTTGCCGATTTTGATGTTGTGATTTAATCTTGCAAAAAATGTATGATATAATTATATTTTTTTTATTTCCTTTCAAAGAATACAATCTCCATTATATCGTACTACATTTGTAACATATATTTTTATTTAATCCCTCTCTTCACCCCTAGTCCCTTCTCTCTCTCTCACTCTCTCTCTCTCTCTCTCTCTCTCTCTCTCTCTCTCTCTCTCTCTCTCTCTCTCTCTCTCTCTCTCTCTCTCTCTCTCTCTCTCTCTCTCTCTCTCTCTCTCTCTCTCTCTCTCTCTCTCTCTCTCTCTCTTTCTCTCTCTCTCTCTCTTTCTCTATCTCTCTCTCTTTCTCTCTCTCTCTCTCTCTCTCTCTCTCTCTCTCTCTCTCTCTCTCTCTCTCTCTCTCTCTCTCTCTCTCTCTCTCTCTCTCTCTCTCTCTCTCTCTCTCTCTCTCTGCATCTCTGAGGGTGCGTGTTTGATATAATCTGGCAACGGATAACCTAATCGTGTCACATTCAAACCTAATTTTCATGACAGTTTATTTGTTTGATGTAGTTTTGGTCTGTAGATAAGGCCAGATGGCTCCTTCACATCTGTGATTTTTCTCATGCCGATCTGTTGATGAATTTACATCGAGTGTTTTATGTTATTTAAATTTTCAGTTTGAACAAATGCGTTTTAAATTTCGACTCTAAAATTTTATGAATTACTGGAATTGTATATTTAGAGGGCTGTATAAGCCAAATTGAACCATATGGATTTGTAAATTTACGTAGGGAATAAACTTGAGTTTACTTAGTTGTCGCTGTATCCTGAAGCTCTTCTTAACTGGATTACGAAGAAACATGTTATTGCTCGTGTTAGCATCGGTAGTGGTATATACAATTTTTATTAGTACGTTTTCCTATTTCTTTTTGAAAATAATGACATATTTTATGAATTACTATTCCCCTTCATTTTATGTTACAGACTTATATTTGTCTCTTTATCAGACAGCTTGTTGCCCTAAACATGATTTGAAAATTTCTCACATTGAATTAATTCCTTTTTGTTTGTTTAATTCCCAACTTTGTTTAGAGAAAATTATAACGTCTTAAATTCGAGCTTATTCATCGTGTACTTTGGTTTGTAATGCCCTTAAAGCCTCGGTTGTTCCAAGAAAAAAGAACTTAGGTAAAAATTTAGGGTCCATTAGGTAAAAATTTAGGGATGTCAATTTATTAAAAATATCTGATGCACTATGCAGTTTAAGCAATAGGTAAGATTCGCCAGAGCCTATTCAAATATTTAAAGTCCCCCGCATGACGGGTGTTTTGACTTGTGTGCAAGGTAGGCGACATATATCAGGAATGCACCTTGTTTACCATGAAGAGAAAGTAAATTGTGCACATGCTTGCATAGATTTAATTACCTATATATTGCTCTACAGTGCGTTATTCAGAGTTTTATTACTGCCCCTGCTTAATATGTTGCACGAATATTTTACGTTTCTTTTCAATTAGGAGAAACAATCATTTAAATATATTGTGGTTTTGGTTGCATACCGTGAAGCATCCATAAATCCATATACCAAAGTCTTTTCTATTAATTATATTGCAAACTGGTTACCATTTATAAGTCGGTGCTGCGTTACTACAATTGTGAATATTTACTGCATAGTGGTTACTTATTTTTGGTCCAATCTAATAAGGTTTTGTATAATCTTGGAATACTACGTTCATTGAAAGTGTATAGGTCTGCAGAATGGTCAAATATTAGTGTCATCTGTTGTTATCGTATGTGATTATGTTAGAACCAATAATAGCGTCTTCGATTTCTAAACAACCAATATCCACCTAGCTTAAAACAATAAGGAGACCCGACATTGTTTAAAATAGGAACACTTAACTATATATTATGATAGAAAGTCTGGCGTTATGTAGAATTTAATAACTGTAAGGAATGTCATTTTCCACGAGAAGGAAGAATGTTCGGCATTCTTAAGAATAAGGTGTCACTTATGATGGTGTAGATACGGTTACATCTTTTTGTGGGGAATGCTTGGCTGCGAAGAGGTGGGATCGCTGTAAGAAATAGACATGATACTCTTCTGAGCATGGAAACGCACTTGAGAATAACCAGTCCAGTGCCTATTTTTATATCCTGGAACTGGCAATTAACAGCGCTTCATCCAAGGTCAAAAAAAGTCCGTCTAAAAATCACGCGTGGTTCTTGCGTGCTTTCCAAGGACAGCTTTAACTTTATATCATGTTTTAGTGGGGGGTAGAGTGTGAGTGTGTGGACGGTATTTTTCCAAGTAACGACCTTTTGGATCATGTCCATAACCTTCCAGTGGTCATTCACATTGTGAACTTAATTAATTTAATTATTCCCTAGAATGATTATCAATTACTTTGTTCCCAACATCACAACGCAATTTAATAAGGTTTTATTGATTGAATGGTGAGATAAAACATTATTTGGCTTCTATCTGATTGGTGATCTATTGAACTGTCTTTTTAATTAAGCTTTTCCCATTACCAAGTGAAAGCTGAACAATAATAAATGCTTAATCTAAATTCATTTCAATGTCCTTATTATATTCAGGATATGAATTATTGATTGGAGCACGCTTCTCCTACACTCCAAATCAATATCAAAGCACTATCTTAAATTTGGATGTTTTTATCTTCCAATAACTAGAGATTTCAATATGTTGTACACAAATTAATATTTTTGTTTCTTTCTTTTAGAATTGATATCTTGATATATACATAAAAAGGAAAGGGTACTGAGATAATGACCACCTAACCTCTTTCACTCACTCAGGCAACAATACAGAGCTGGCATTGTTGTGACTGTAAAATCAAGTACAATATTGACTTATTACGCATTAAGATTTATTAACAGTAGGTCAGAGAAGGTTTGAATTAAATTTATCTCAGGCGTTTTATTTTTCTCAATAGCTGCATTGTGAGTAAAAGAACTCTCCAAGCTAACACTGGTTCAAAAGCTATATAGCCCACTGCCTGTTTGGAATTTAATTGAGATTTGTGCTCCTCTCTTCGTGCAATGACAATATAGCACTTAACTGATATATTAATTGCACAAAAGTGAAATTAATGGTCTGGAACACAACGAAGTTAGATTTACTTGCAGTAGGTAAGGTTGGTGGTTGGTTTACTTTATTTTCAACGCACACCTTTAATGAATCTTCATCTGATAACATTATGTACAAATTATCAAAATTTCATCAGTTAAAATTGATTCTAAATAGGAACAAGCCTTTACTACCATATTGTTTGCATTTTAAAGTGTTTTCCATGTACCTTGGGCTGATAACAGTAGAAGGGGAAATCGCTTTTGTCCATGGGCTTAACAACTGTCCATAGGTTTATCATTGTCTGTCGATATTGGTACAAACAAACTCTTAACGTTAGCAACGTCGAAAACGTTTAGGATACATCTTTGCTTATCCATAGCCGACATATACTGGATAGTCCAACATATAAAACGTTTATTTTCTGTGCACCCGTATGGCTTGTTGAAAGTGTTTGTGTTCACCAAACAATTATTTACATTGCAGTCATTTTGTTACTTACTGTCTTTACTGAAGGCAATAAATATTAGACATTGCGCAATCTAAACCTGAAAAATGAATTTATCCTTTCTTACTATATTTAAAATGCCACTTGCAAAAATAATCAAAAATCAATTTAAATTTGATACTATGATCTTACACTCTTGAAGCTTTCCGTATTTTAACCGTTTTAGACAGTGGTTTAATCATGTGATTGAATGTAAGCGTTAATTGATGAAAACGTACGTATGCTTGTTCCATTACTCAAATTTTCTTTATATTTGTTCAATCATATATGCAGACCTCTCAAACATTTATATTAACTTAAAGAGTGCCAACCTAAAATTTATATTTAATTAGATAAGTTTTCTCAGTGCAAATTGCAATTAGTCAACATAAAAATAAATATCTAGAAAATCGTAATACATGCTATAAAAATGTATATTATCTCTCTGTAGATCCAACCATCTTTTTAATTTGCTGTTGTGGTCGAATTAATCTGTTACATGATAGCTTGGACTCAAATGGAGGACATATATGAAATTCCTTTTAATTGAAGCACCAATGAAAAACGTGTAATTAACTACTATTTGCTATTGAATGATATTTTTATTTCATTCTGCACATTTGCTGTACGCAATCCTCCTTCTTACGTATCTTTTAAAAATTTAACGAATGATTCTGTGTAGAGTGAATATAAGTCTTAACATGGGCAAGACAAGCTTACATTTAATAATTAGTGTTCCCTGTGTTTGACCCAAAGATGAAGTCTCGCCATTTTTATATTATTGTTCCCACTACAGCTAGAACAATTTCAATCAGAACTCGATCCTCGAAAGACTTGTACCATATTAAAAAGCGGTCTACCTTTTCAAACCGAAATATTTCTTCATGTATATGATTTATACTTTTAACGTTTTTTTTTTACCAACATTTTAACAACCAAATAACTGATTTTCATATTCAAGTTTACTTGGTACAAAGCAAAACGTAGAACTAACGTGACATATTGCAATGTGCATTGTGGGTAGATTAAGCAGATAACAAACATAAAAGCTCCTTTATAAGTCTGTAATTCATAAAGTGCTGTTTTCATTCTTTCAAATCCAATATATAACAAATTTGCCAATTATTTAGGTAATCTAATTCAGACCTGTTTGTATTTCTCCAATGCAAACAGTTGTTAACTGAAAGTCCGATTTGAAGGACACAAGCAATAATATTTTAGGAAAATGACAAGTTACAAATCAAAAGCTGAAGGCTGAAAAGATCAATTGACGATGCCATATTCATCGAGTTCAGTCTTGTAAATTTTAAATAGGGTCTCAACCTCAACATATACGATTTGTTTGATTCCGAAACGGTTAAAAGGTAACAAAATTCAAATGAGTAAATTCAAATGCAATCATTGATAAATAAAATGTATAAGCCTTGATTAGGTTATTATGTGTTGCGCTAACCTTTATACCTAACACATGTAAGTTGGTTTTCATGGTTTTAACTTGTAAGTAGGATTATAATTGGTTTTCCGAAACCTCAAGTTGTGATTGCTTTCAGTGTTAACATTATGAGTAAAATTTACTTAGATTCTCAATATTTTACTGTAAGCAACACTTTCTTGAAAGCAACCAAGTCGCTTATGTTTACGAGCGCCTTCCGATAATGACATTTCATAATTCGTTGAGAATATGCAAAATTGTTTGTCCTGATACACCTGCCGTAACGGCTTTTCTTAGTTTCTTAGCATCATTAGATAAAGTGTCTAAAAGCGAACAATATGTGGAAAATATATTGAACGTTCTAGGACAATGCATTTACACATTTAGTCGTATAAAGATATATAATAAGCAAACATATCCAATATCATACCACGTGTAGCTAACCATACAAATCCAGAACTCAATGGAATCATTAAACAATCTTTTATTACATAATATGCACATTTGGTTTTCTCAAATTCATAAAATAAAATTCATTTAGACAAATCGATAAGTTAAACAAACACAGGAAACCGGTTTTTCTCATTTATATATGTCCGAGCTAGAATGAGTCTGCTTTGCATTGTTACAGTATTCAGCAAATGTGGTCACATGATAATCATAGTATTTCCTTAGTGTCCATTAAACTAGAATTTCAGTATAGTTTATGTATTTCTAACTGCAGGAATTCTGTGTTCAATCCCACTAAATGGTACAATCTAATCCTACCCCTAACACACCAAGTCAACCTCCAGTGACAGAAATACAAATGAAGACATAGAGACGGTCAGAAATACATGCATATACATGATAAACTTTGCCTCTAAAAACGAATTATTTTGTATCAAAGGCACATATAGCAAATATCGATATACGTTGGAGTCATGCAGCATGGTTGTTTAAGATAATGAGTAAAAAATATATGATTATCAATTCATACAAATATAGCACATGTGTTTTGACATTGCATGTTTTCAATAAAGCATCGAAACGTTGAAATCAATGCAGAAGTTTTAGATTATCCGACTTATTGAAGGATTATATACTTAATACAGACAATAAATAATGGCTGCTTCGTTGGAGAAAATCCACGATGCTAATGTTCGGCTGATTAAAGTAAAATTGATTGTAATTATATGACCTCTTTGAAATCACTTGAAAGGGTGGTGGTGTATATTTCACACTAATAATTTACTTTGTCTAGATCTTAATAACTTCCGAGTAACTGGGGAACCACACAGAGCATATATTGAATGACCAAGGACAAAACAGACATAAATTGTCTGGATTTATATTCTAGTCACACCAGTAAACAATGTTGATTTCATCACACAAATATTACGAACTATTTTATAACCTAAGATCTTATGTATTTTCACTGTCACTGAGAATAAACTGACATTAATCCATTTATGTTAAACTTTGCAACGTACATCTTTAATAACTGTATTAACTATTTAATTGTAATTCGGTCTTTCTTATTGATAAACATATAAACGTCAAGAATGTGTCAATTAAAAATGGAATTAGTAACAAAGACATGATCACAGTATTATATATCATTGTAGTCGGTCGGAAGAGATGAGGATGATTAAACGCGTATAGAAAAACAACCTTGTATTTGTAAGTAAAGTCTTGCATTCTACATAGTACAAAAAGTACAAAAACATGATTGCATTTATCTGCTTCAAGCATACATATGGCTTCGTTTTATCAGGATTGCTCTCTTCAGTTGTATAATAAATGCCTATTCAATCGATTGCGATACACAAAAGGAGGCTAAATTGTATGTTGTGTGTATGTGTATATATGTGTGTATGTGTATATGTGTATGTATGTGTGTGTATGAGTGTGGGGATGAGGATGTATGTGGGGATATATGTCGTGATGTGATGGGATGGTATGTATGTATGTATGTATGTATGTATGTATGTATGTATGTATGTATGTATGTATGTATGTATGTATGTATGTATGTATGTATGTATGTATGTATGTATGTATGTATGTATGTATGTATGTATGTATGTATGTATGTATGCATGTATGCATGTAACTATAAAGTGCAGCTCAACTTTTGGCAAATTAGTCAGGTAAGACAAGATCAATCAGTCAGTGGTAAAAAAGCTGACCGAACATTTTCCAGACGATGTTGGAATATAATCTCGCAGTATCATGCCCGTCTCATAGACTGAACCGATACCAGACCTTTTTTCATTCATATACTTTCAGATACAGATCCATCCATACTGCACAATGTCGAGCGAACTGCAAACTGGGATTCTGCTTTCAGTTACCACGGTCACAATGGTAATACATGTTTGTAATATATCATAAATGTAAAGCCTACGTAGTGATTACAAACTATTCATTACTTTGTTAGCTGTATCATGTACGATGGAAACGAACCATCAATGACTGAATAAATGAGACCTTGAAAAGTTATTTTCTGTATATGTGTGTAATTATATATATATATATATATATATATATATATATATATATATATATATATATATATATATATATATATATATATATATATATATATATATAGAATACATATCATATGGCGAATAACAACCCTCTCAAGCGTACTGGATCCACCAAGGGATCACGTTTGTCAGGGATTAATTAAAATAGATGCAATAAACTGACGACGAACAGTACGAAACTAGTAACTAACTAGCCTAGTTAGTTACTAGTTACTAGTTACTAGTTACTAGTTACTAGTTACTAGGCTAGTTAGTTACTAGTTTCGTACTGTTGGTCGTCAGTTTATTGCATCTATATATATATATATATATATATATATATATATATATATATATATATATATATATATATATACAAAGTAGGAGTTATTACATTAAAGCATTTAATATGTTATTCTGTTTTGTGACATCTGAAACCACACACGCAAATAAATGTTACCCATATACAGAGGTAATTCCATCAAACCCTATCAAGCAAAACAGCAATGTTAATCATAAACCGTTTTAGTTATTTTTAAAAACTTAACAGGCATATTTAGTGCACTAATGTAAGACATCTATTCCAGTTTTCCACAAACAGAAGTATTCCCATTGAAATATTATCGCCATCCAACAATTTAGTCTCGTCGGAGGGGATATTGGTAAAACATCTAGCGTCTGCACATAAATTTTTTATGTACATAACGAGGGCCTAACTCCATATTCGAAAGAAAATCAATACACCTGGTTGAAAGTGTCAAAAACGAGCGGAGCTTAAAATAAGCTAGTACAGTACAATTGTTTATATAGGTAAGATTATTGTCTTGATATGATTCCTGAAAAACAAAAAAATAACTTCACTCACAATTTTCATTATCTCCATTTGCATTTTTATACTCGATGAATATACGCTTTGTTAGTGCAATAGCATGTACGGACGCTTGATTCGTGCAAGATCATGTTGGGTATTTGAAAAGTGCCCCACAATATTGGTTGTTGTGTGTATGTTTATGTCTGCTATTTGTGAGGAAATGTAATGTTGATGTGGTTAAAGACTTTAAAGGACATCAAACAATCCAAAATAGCACAGTCATTCACAAATATTTTTAATAACTGAACCTATGTGTAGGCGTTTAATGTTATGTTTTAACGTTGCCTAATTGCAATTTATTGTTGAAACTGCTATACCAACAATTATAATTTGATAATTTTCCAAAATGAGATAATTGGATCTCGCATACTCATCACTTTATATTATTATTAATCCAATGTCATCGTTGCTAAGTACTTCGATTCTTGTTTAATGGATATACTAAGTAGAATATCTTGAAAAACTCCCGAATGATATTAACATATACTGGGACATAGACGGTATCATCGTTATCGTAGACATGTACGAGATTTTTCCAAGAATGCCTCACTTCGAATACAATGAAGAGACGTAGGTTGCATTCTTAATTAAATTTTGAGTACCTTAAAGTGCCCAGATGGTATGAATAATACTGAAAACGCTATACACAGTAATGTCTATGTCAAACGCGAAATCTGATCTATCTCAAATTTGAGATCAATAATATTCTTTATATACGGATTATGCCTTTGCAAAAAGTCTTTATATTACACATCGGCAGTTCCCTTCCTAGTGCCAGATTTTCAACTACCGTGTTGAGAAGTCGTTATTGCGCGCATATATAGATTTTGATTATTTTGATTACCTGGATAGGATTGGAGATTTGGCACTCTCAATGTCTATTGCATTTTTGTTTGAGTCACTATTATTATAGAACGAGCAATTAATCGTAAAGGTACGGCTGGCATCCATTGAACGTCCTGTAACACCAATTATATATATTGTTGTGTGACGGCTCGTTCTGTGTAACATAAAAGACACGTTTGATATTTACATCGATAAACTCGGAAAGTTATAACTAACCGTTTTTACAGTAGGAGGTTATTTGCTCTTTGAATTATTCCCCTGTCACATCCGCTAGGTATGACGTTATACATTGCCATGTTTTGAAACTTCCTTCATAGCCATCATTAGCAGTTTATCTGGAAATATCCAATGATGTATGGATTACTAAAATTAAAACTAATTTCCAAACCAAGCAAAGATAGCACAGATCATACAAACAATAGACCCATAACACTGAAGAGCTGCAGATGCAAATTTATGAAACGATTGATTAATTTTTGGCTTGCGTGTTATTAGGAAATCAACAATTTAATATCTCCTTTCCAAAGTGGCTTTCGTTATGGCAATAGAACAAATGGTCAAGTGGTTAGACTAGATAACGACTATGTTATCAGTAAGCAACATTTGGTAGCCGTGTTCTTTTATTTGGATTAAAAGCCAATGACACGATATGGAAGTATTGGATACTAAATAACCTATACGAAATTGGTCTGCCTTATTTCATATCAAACGTTCTCTCAAGATAAATATTTCAAAGCGAATGGGCCCTACCCTTTCCCTTTCGTATATGCACAAGTACGAGATGGGTATGCCCCAGGTTTGTATTTTTCAGTGACACTTTTCAACATCAAAATCAAGAGAAACAATAAATGTCTGGCCCCTGGTGTAGATTGATTCTTATACGTTGATGACTTTCTAATATATTATAGATAAAAGCAATTGGATTTAGTTGAAAGACAACTACAGTAAAATATCAACAATATTCGAAATTGGGTTGATAATAATGATTTCAATTTCTCGATATCAAAAACAGTATGTATGTATTTCTATCAGTTATGGAGACATAATAATGAACCCTAACTCAGAATGGACTGATCACCTATTAGAATGCATGAGAAAATAAAATATTTGGGTAGTATTTTAGTCATTAATCTAAGTTTTATTCCACACCTAAAGAACTTAAAAGTTGAATGCCTTAAATTTCTTGGTGGACTGCAAAAAGAAGAATACACTTACTGGATTTCTGATTGAATAAGCAGCCTCTGTTTTCATATAACACCTTTACTGCTCCAAATTGACTATGGCTGCTGTATTTATGGTTAAATATGGAAGTCCTATTTGTAGATGCTTGATCCAATTTATCGTCGAGAAATACAATTCGCTCCGGTTGAACCAATCGGCTATTTTAAAACCCAAACTACAAAATCATATACGAAAAATGAAACAACAAAAGACAAACGTCACACCTACCTTTAGCATTATAATTTTGTCCAACCTTGACAGTACCACAATTGGTCAGTCCAAAATCCCGACAACGTCCATTTTGAAGCATTTTCTTGAGAAACCAAAATGACTTGTTTGCATTTCACGACGGAAAAAATCGAGGATAAACCCTTCCATTTTTCACAACGCTTATCAAGAACTCCCCAACCAATTTTAAAACTGCACAAGATGTTATACAGATTGATCAACCGATGAGGAAAAGGCTGATGTAGACATCCTTTGTCGAAAACGTACAACAAAGTTCGCTTGGCTCATGGTAGATCATTTGTTTTCAGCCGATGTCAGAGGAATAGACATTTCTCAGCTATATATCAAAGTCATCTGTATTCTAAACTGCATCATCTTCCCAATTTCACCATTAGCACTTCAGTCCCTGCACGAAATAAAAATATAACCCATTATTTCCATGCGTGCAAATTATACTAAGTTCAGTACTTCCCACAATTTTATATTTGGAATTAAAGGTTTTAAAAAGAAGACTGAGCAGTTAAAGTGACCATATCATTAGAATTGTATGTTTTTAAACTACCTTTTGCTGATTTTAAATCTAGCATCAAATACTGTTTACGTCAAAAATGGCAGAAATCATAGAATGGTGCAGGAAATAACAAGCTTCATGCATTCAAGCCAAACTAGTAGAATGGACACCTTCTTACCGACTCGCCCGTAGGGAAGAGGAAATATGTGCAAGGATTAGAAAATGTCATAAATATATAAACCACATTCACATACTAAAAGGGAAACACCCACCCAAGTGCATTTCATGTACCATTCACTGTTACGGTTTTTATATTGGATTTTGTCTTCCTTATCGAACGCGTTTACAGTATTACAATGTGCTTGACATTTAGCGAATTCTTTAATACAGAGTAAATTACTTGCAATATAGAATTCCTAATGGCAATAAACATTTTATTATAAGCTATGACTTTATGCTATGTTCTTCAACAGTATTTGTGATGTATGTACAGTTTCTTAATTGTAACTACCTTTCATCTGCCTTTTTGAACATACAAAAGTTATATTCCCGTTCATCAGGAAGCTCTTTTTACATATTATCATTACTGTCGTGTTGTGTTGCTTCACTCTGTTTGATTTCATAACGCTTTCGATACGAAACCTTTTACCACTTTTAAACGATAAAAGACATGACAAATTCTTTTTATGTTGTTTCGCTTTGTAGACGCCTCAAGAGTTATTACTGTCTCCTTCACATCTGTTACTCATTTCATTCCAACTGGTCAGTTTTTTTGAATTATGATTACTCAGTTAAACTCGTTTCTCTAGTTTTGAATAAACTAATTATTTTAATTTCATCTCTACATATTTAGGAACTGCTGACATTCCATCTTTAGAGCTTTGTGCAAGACATATTGCTCCTAGCACATTTCCATAAATACAGTTTGCGAATAAACTGATGTTCGTGTGATTAGATATTGCGCTCGCAATATTATATTGTGTTTCCAAGTGACTTCTACATCTACCTTTCAATATAGATAGATACCTTATGTATTATGTTAGTTAGACATAATGCACATGTAAGGATTACTTTTTATCTAAGGTCCAGCATCCTAAAGCTCTTCTTAACTGTGTTATCAAAAGAATCAATGTAATGGTAGCAGCATATGTACGTTGTACGTGCCTTTTGTCCTCAAGTTGTTTAAAATTTTACCTCTTTTCTCAATTATTTAAGATTAATATCGATATCTTCATCTGAGTTATTTAACCCGTTGCAATCCGTTTTGTCAGTTTAAAAGGCCACCATCGTATAGATTGCAGAACATAAAATCAGATTAATTTCTAGCTTATAAATCGTGTCTTTTAGATTCTATTTCAATTCAACCCTCTGTCGTTACAATATAGAAGAAAGTTTATTCATATCTTTGGAGAGCCCATTTATGTTGAGGTTGTATGAACAAGGTTTTTATTTAACTGACCATATTGCATTTCGCAGGACTACTTGAAGGCCGCAAGCGGTAATTCTAAAATAACTCTTAGGCCGCAAACACTAATTTCCTTATGTCATTTTATGTTCACGACAAAGCTTTGTGTGTTGATTAATTTTGCCCATATAGCCGAATAAAACGCGAACGGTGGTTGTGCATCTCTGATATATGTGGTACTTCTCTGGGTATAAATTAGTTGCTTTAACATAAGACCACTTGTGTTCAAGAAAGGATCAGTGATATCTTCATTTAAATTGCTGGAAACGTTTTATTTGATATACCTGATGCACTAGACATAATTTGCATTAGGTACGCATTATCAATAACATTGAACAGAGCCTTTGCCTCGCCTGCTGATATATATATAAAGTGCTCCGCCGAAACCGCGTATTGATCTGTGTGCTAACTAGGCGATATATGTAGCCTCAAAACCAGCTTCTTGAGGTAGACGGGGCCCATTACCCTTGGGTGGAAGCCCGTCTAGAAGAAGGTAAACTCAGACTTCAGATCTTCGCTGCCTTGCTACTATACCCATAAACGAGAGAGGCTAGATAGTAAACCCAAACGGTAAATCCGAAGACTTAGTCCCTAAGGCGACTTTTCACTGCTTTTAGTGTCATCTCGGCAACTCCTGCGACGTCGCTGGTGCCATGATGTATCGGCTTGTCCTTTCCATTGGATCCATCAGCTGCGTGTAGAAGGGGAGTCAGTTACATGGACAAAACCTACTGCAGCAGAAATAAAGTTGGCCTTAGAGAAATTGGCCACAGATAAAGCCCCTGGAATTTGCTGTTAGCCTTCGTCTGACGTGGTCAACCGCCATTTTGGACCGGAACATTATTCACATTCAGACTGTACACAGGCAAAGAATTTCAAATTCCAGAACTTACACAGTAAACAATGTATGTGTTGTTTTGTTCCAATGTTAGCAAGAAAATGTCCAAATACATAATGTTGTTCTCTATGAAAAAAATAATAAAGACGAAGTGAAAATGGCACAAAAAATTAGAACTTGTATAACAGACTCAACTACAACAGTCTGTCCGTGACAGTGACTGTAAATGAATTACAAAATCTCAAGCATATATATGAAAGCTAATGCTTTGTTTGAATTGCACGCGCACGAAGTCGCATGCAATTTCGTACTACTTCTGGACATTCAGGAAAGCCTGAGCCAGTATCAACCAATCGTTTTCGTGGCTATTCCGGAATGTTTGTTGTAATGAATTTTTTTATCATACACAGCACCTGCCAACATGAATCACATCTACGACTCAAGTAAACACTTGTATCGAAAACATGTTAGACGATATTAATATAATGAAATAAAAATGAAATAAAAAGATTTATAGAAAATTGATTCCTTAACATATACTTTAACTCCAGGGTCGTAACAATATATATATATATATATATATATATATATATATATATATATATATATATATATATATATATATATATATATTGTTAATGGTTAATGGTGAGCTCCCGTTGACAAATTCATGCTATTTTATGAATGACTTATCGTGCGTTGTTACCATCAAGAACTACCCCAAATAGTGTTTCTGTGAGGTATTTATGGGCACAAAGTCACAAAATCATCTGTGCTATCCATCATCTATTGCTTTTTCCACATTTTCATTTTCTTCTGACCACTTGGATTGCCCTTCATGGGCGAAATTAGGGTACGATTGCTCTATACTCGATTCGGTTTCTCTTGTTCGACTTAAAATGTGTCTTCAACTTTTTCCATATGGGTATATGTATTGCTACTGATATATTTACAAGTAATAATATGCAGTCAGATATTTTGTCGTGTTTAGAGGCAGGTATTTCTTGGTGCTATAGTTTAACAGATTTATCGAGAGCAGGTTGCTCCTGAAAGAGAGCAAATAGTTGACCATAACATTGACCAAACCCATTTCTATGTATAACTAGTTTACCAATGCCACCATGTTTGTCATCTGATTTGTAATTTAGTCCAGTTGTTGGAATATAAAAATACCAAAATATATAGGCTATATTCAAAGCTCCAGTTAAACAGAGTAATATTTCTAAGGTGTGAATTTTATATTATCACATACGTGAACAGTGATTTGAGTAATGATTGCCTAATAATTAAATGGATGAATCTCGTTCTAAAATTGCTTTTCTTTGAAGTTATCATTGAAATTGTACATTATGTTCCTATCATTTATTTTACTAGTTTACAGGTGATCAGTGGTAGAAATGAATGCTTAAAGCTGTCTACGAGGTCTTTATGTGTAGTTTGTCAATACGGTAACATATCCTTGTACATTTGCAGCAGTATATGGCATTACGAATCAGATTGCGGTGTAGCTTGTCTGCATTTTATGCGATGACATTACTGGCGCTATGTGTACATCGTATATGTCTATCGCGATTGCTACATTGTTTTATCCTAACCAGGGCAATACCTTCATGGCCAAACCCACTAGACAACATCGCGGAGACTATAAGACCCAAGAAAAACATCCTTGAAATTCATCCCACCCACAAAACGTTTCGGAACACCAGGTCCAATGAATATATACGAAAGGTGGCGTTTTTTGGAATCTGATACCTGTGAATATGTTATATATGTCTAGGAAAATTTTATGCAAGTGTATTTATTTTTGTGTCGCAACGAATATATCTGTGTTTTCGTACCGAATTAGGTAAAATCTTCTCGCTGGATTTATTCGGTGTTCAGTCTTGATGTCATTGTACATAAAAAAAAACTTCTTGCATCTGACACCCAATTACCAATGACAAGTTTAATTCATTGATGGTGGAAAAGAAACCAACAGTGGATAATATCATTCTTAGCTTGAAAATTTCTACGAACGTCATTGTATGGTTTGTTGTCTGCCTACCTCACAAACACGTTCACCTAATCCCGTGTTAAACATCTAATGATGATATTCAATACAGTTTGTTATCTTTCTGATCCATTCAAACCAAGGATTATCCGGCTAATTCAGGTTTTAATGAATAATTCACCGTTTCTATAGGATCGGTAATTTCACTGAAAGGAAGTGGATGACTACATTTTTTATTGTTCTTACAGTCGAAGGATCATCTTGTTTATTTTCTCTTAATGCCATGCCAGTTGCTAAATAACAGACCTTTCGAGTAAAAACACAGAACTAAAAATCAAACTTTCTTTCCCACATGTAATGTTGGTGTCTCAATTGCAATAACCCATATTTAGTTTCGTGCAACATGTTTACATATCTGAGAATTCGCATTTCTAAAGCAAATGTGGGTTGTGATGTCCGTGCTGCATTAAAGAAAGTTCCAGGGACACTGTGGCGAAAATATTGCGGTAAAAGAAATATTCATGGTAACGTTTACTTGATATTCGACTTTCATTACAACAATTATATAAAGTCCGAAGAATAACACACACTCATACACAGCAGCTATATTATTAGCATAAATGTCTGTCCCAACCATGTTAGGACACAGCTTGATTATTCTACTCTAATTATACATAATCACCTGCCATTATATCAGTCTGACCAGATATGAACATAAGTTTAGTAACTACGTTTAGGGTGATCCGAAAACTGACATAAACGCAGGCAACACTATTTCCTGACATCCTTATCCACCGTGATATCACGCTTATAATCGCTACACGACAAAGGTACTATTTCTTTATTGAAGAAATGAGAATCCTGGAAGACACTTGTTGAGATGGATAGAGATACTAACGAAAGTAACATGATGAATGTTACAATTGATCTCCAGAAGGCTTGAATGTAAATGATGTATGGGCCGACTATCAAAGATGTGGTATATTAGATTAATAATGGAGAGCGTGTTTTATCTTCTTCTTCTACCTCGCTCTAGGAACTGGAACGGCCGCCGCTTGAACGTATTATAGATATTCTCAGCACTTAATATTAGTTTATGCTGCTTATTATCAGCGTTTAGAGAGTACTATCCAAAATTCTTATAAAATATCTGATATTTAAATGCATAAAAGGCGAAGCACTAACACGGATATCCATGAGTTGAATCTAAGATCTGGTTATGCCATTATATCAACAAAGGATGTCAAAGTTTCCGGAAGTATTCGGTCTCAAAACGAAACATGGTAAATAAAACGTCTTTACGTCTGTACCAACTCATCCTTCCGTGACGAAAGCTTTGGTTACATAAGTAGTGTTGGTCGGCAATATTTTTTTAGAACAGATGAAGTCAAAGGCGTCGCGGTTGAAATAGCTATACCTAGGACAATGCTAATTTTCTTAGTTGTTTTCTATCTGCTTCACGGGCACTCAAGAAAAACATGACCTCTTACCTTTTTTTTCTTTTTGTCTACCGAATGTACATCTGCTTCCTATTTGTTAATTACTGCATAAGGATTTTCACTTTAAAAACTTGCACCTTGTGCACCGTGAAAGCTTAGTCATTTCTTGGATAAAAATGGTTTTGTTCTTAATTTCTTGATTTTATTCTTGTTCACAATAGGCACGTCGTCCATAATCTACACCTGTGCAAGTTCTACGAACTTTCTTTAAGTGAATTTTGCACGAAATGTTTGGTAACCTTTTTCCACGCGTTTCAAAACTTCCAAGTGCTATCAAGGCATGTGTTCGATTATATTAACTTTAAAATTCTTCGCATCAAATAAATTTTGAAGGAAGTAAAACCTAACAAGTCATAAGGAGCAAACTTATCAATTTACAAAGAACGATGAGAATTTCAGGAAACGTCGCTTAAGGGCTAACCTGAGTGAATAATATCGGCCGTTCATGAACAGCCAGGAAACAATAGTTTTGACCATTTTCTACACTTCCCCGCCTCTGGTTTTATTAATTGTATAGCTTATATTATGGACTGACTTACGCGAATTAGGTTCGCTTAAAACACATGCAGGGATTAGAGTGCAGAATTATCAGTGCATAGACGATTTATTATGCATGAACATAATAAGCTTGAAAACTGGCAGCTGCCAAATATTTGATACCCACATGTCAAATAGCATTAATATCTTGTATTCTGTAACAGCAGCCACAAACTGGCAACGTGGATGTTAAGCCTCAACCAAAAAGAATATCACAACAAGAAACAATATCACATGCAGGAACCAATTGCTGTGACTGTGACTGTGACTGTGACTGTGACTGTGACTGTGAATGGCATCATTTTTGTTTGTGGATTATATGTTTCCTGTGTCTTCCACTGCCGGCCCTGTGCATGTTATTCTTCGCCTGTATTTACAGCGTAAGTCGATTATGTGCTATTCAAGCTATTTAGGTAACCGTTATATAGAATTACACCAAAGTAACTTTAAAAGTTGATCCAAATAGAATGTAATCATTTGGTGAGTTTTTCGTGAATTTCTAAGCTGCATAAATACATTGCAAGCAACGGCCTAGATTCGTTATGTAAATGTTAACGTTTTGGATAAACATGGATCACGATGAGGGAAATAAAAACCACATATTTAACAACACAAACAGTAATTACTTTTGTTGATGCTACTACTACTACTGCTAATAGGCTAATAGTACTACTAGTACTACTACTACTACTACTACTAATAATAATAATAATAATAATAATAACAATAATAATAATAATAATAATAATAATAATAATAATAATAATAATAATAATAATAATAATAATAATAATAATAATAATAATAATAATAATAATTATACAAATATTAATGTTCTTTTTAAAACTATTAATAATATTATTTATACTAATAATACCTCTACTACCATCGAAACAATTATTACTAATACTACTACTAGTGATAACGTAGATGATGAAATCTATCAAAACCCACATTACTAACAATAATAATAAAACTACTAATAATACTAATACTAATAATATAATACTAATATTAATGCTACTACTACTACTACTACTACTACTACTACTACTACTACTACTACTACTACGCCTACTACTACTACTACTACTACTACTACTACTGCTACTACTACTACTACTACTACTACTACTACTACTACTACTACTAATAATAATAATAATAATAATAATAATAATAATAATAATAATAATAAATTATAAATTGTAGCAGTAGTTATATTAGTAGTAATGGAGAAATGTAAATCGATGCAAGTTTTTTCAAGTTAAAGGGGATAGAAATTACTTGCATTATTGAATGTGAGGATGTACATCACATTTACACTTGTAATGTTTTGCATATTAATTTTCTAAGGCAATGACTGTCATGTGCATTGCTATCTATCATGATATATCGACATTACAATATTTATATAGAAGCAAACTCAAGCTAATCTCATAATGTAAATGAATTCCTCAATTTAACTTTGATGAAAGAAATGGGTTCGCAGATGCAAAAAGGGGAGTTAATAGCGCATTTAATATATAGCAAATTGTGAGTATCAATAAATCTAATTCTTAAAAACCTTTACTTGTAGAAACGTAGAGTTCTGATGTTGATTTTTGTTCGTTTGTTTACATTATATTGTTATAGAAGTAATGCATTGTTGTTTTTATCTTAATAAAAATCTACCTTTATCATCCAACAATCTTCCAAGTAATGTATTATTTGAAGATCCACAACGTTTAATAATACCCCTTTATTGATGGAAAATTAATTATGTACAAATTAAACAGCAAAATGATTACATAATGAATCAAAGTTTTCATTGTTTTACAGTGTTATTTTTATTTTTAAATCATTATATTTTGACAGGTGTACAAGGATATAAGCTGCGGGGCAGCGTTCAGGAGATGGACGCCATGCAACTGTTGCGATAACTAAAACGTTTAATATAGGATATGGCTGTAAAATCATTTGGTGTTTATCCAGGTTTTAAATTCATTCTGAACTGTTAAAGTTACTATTGTTGAGACCCAGGCAGCCATGTTAAATTGTTTAAAACCAACAATAATTTGTATAGCAAAGGATTAATATACTAAAATATACTGCATATAAGGTACATAATTAGATGAAAAGCAAGAAATGTACATTAAGTAAAGAAATTGTTGCACAGGGAAACTGCTTAAACTCCTGCGACAAAAAATGAATCACCACTGTTTTTATAACTTACTCTAGTAAGCTTTCACACAAAATTTTGTAATGGTTGACAATGATGCTTGCATGATAAAAAAAATGAACTAACTGTATATTTGTGTGCACTTATTTACCTACAATAATACTGTACAAAATGAATGAAGCAAATAATGTATGACTTTCTGAACCTCTTAACACCAATCATCAGAAATACTCGCCAAGAGGAACTCACCGGTCCCGATGAGATAAAAACACATATACACGAACTACTTATATCCTAGTTGTAATTTAAATAATGTCACTTATAGAGAAATGTTCATTACAAAACGGTTACTATAAAATTGAACTTTATTCGCCGTGATAAAAGGCTAATGGAAATAAGCCGAATTAGATCGTGCAGTGACATCAAGAATGATCTAATTTTGCTTTAAATACTATGAGCATTATTTGACTAATGCTTCCATATCAAACTGACAGGACATATCTCGCAAATATATATTTTAGATCAACGTTCTGTTATTTTCTTTGTAGAGTTACTGACTGATCTAGCCTACACGTCCCAGAACAGTATTAATCACTTTTCGGTCACCCAATGTCGAAAAAGATTTGGAAATCTTGTTAGTAATGCACATAGTGCTGGCTATTGATTATTTGGACAATTTTGCATTAAGAAGGCTTCTCGATCCTAATTTGTGAGCGACGGTCTTGCGATGAAATGGTAGGTAACCAGGGAAAACGTATATGAGTTTGGGTCACTTGCATTTTTCCAAATCGTTCCCTCAGAATATATATAACTGCGCAACAGATCAGTAGGAAATATGTATCAAATAATGCATAGAGAATGATTATGCAAGAAAACGATAACACATGACTTCTGAAAGTAACTTTACCTTAGGTTTATAATCCATTAAAGGATTCAACACATTCTACAATATATTTTTCTCGGCATTATTTTTATCCATCTTGTAAAAACACCTTCGGCTTTTATATGACTAACTGTCATTCAGCGTTACATTGGCTTATTTGCGACAAGTAACATATAAACCCTACAATATGAAGGTGTAAGGGCAATGATCAATGTCAACTAGCCTATCGGAACAAAATAATATTATTGAGTAAACAGTTTTTGCACACTATGTTGTATGTATTGATCATAAATGCGCTAATGTGGTTTTTGTATTTGTTTAATAACATTTTTTATATTAGCTTGGATTAAGGGTGTACTGTGGAACTATTATGTGCCTCTTTATTTATAAACATATGATTGATTCCTTTTCGTGTTTAGTTTGATTTTTCTTGTGTGATGCCTCCATAAGAGAAAATATAACAAATTCGTGTGATATACTGTTTCTGAATGTCCTAATTCATAGTGATTTTAAAATAATTTAGCTCCTTGACAACACTAAGTAAAATAAATAATGTATTGATGGAAATTTAATGATGGATTTACTTCCTCCTCATTTTGTGTTATTTATCTAGCCTGAGACAAAGACTCC
Organism: Potamilus streckersoni; assembly: GCA_016746295.1. Classification (NCBI taxonomy): domain Eukaryota; kingdom Metazoa; phylum Mollusca; class Bivalvia; order Unionida; family Unionidae; genus Potamilus; species Potamilus streckersoni. The sequence goes on from JAEAOA010001921.1 coordinate 56,488, forward strand.
AATTACTTTAAACATATTGGAAAGTTCTTTATTTAAACAACATTAAAGCTGTAACAATTATAAGAATGGTAAATGACTAATTCGTTTGCATTTAGATTGTATAACTTCTTTCTTTTGACCAACTATCAAGCAGTATATCATAGCTTGATTGCTTTGACAACTACCAATTTGAAATAAATTGTTTGCCGTAAGAACACGTGTGCTGACACGGTACAAACTATAACTATATTCAGAATTAGATTCCAGCTAGTGCCTGTCGTAGAAATGGAGAAGAGTTATACTGTATGACCTCATATAGATGGAGTTTCTTAAACGCACAAGTTATGTAACTAAACAGCGTTACATATGACTTTAAAAAATTGAGATAGTCGTTGATGGTGCCACATTTTTGGCACTGAAAACGTGACTTTTATATCTCACATGCGTCAGATTAGAGATAATGTGCATCTAACTTTACAAATATGTTTAGCGGTATGTGTTAATAGTTCTGAGTGTCGAAATTGCCATTTATATAAAATATCAGGTTTGAAAGCATTGGTCGCGAGTTAGACTTTGCATGCCGTCAAATGCATCACGTTTATATTGAAATGGGTAAAATACCTTGACAAAGTACATCATAATAGATTCATAGTTTGCATAATAATATTTGTAACAAACGAAACGTATATGAATGAATATACTAGGGCTATGCATTCTATCTTCCTATAATGAGGAACAAACGTATTTCCCCATTATTTACACAAAGCAACATACATATAGCTTGGAGCGATCCCTTTTGTAATTATATACCAGAGTTAAAATCATCTAAGCCATCTTTGTGTCATACGATTGAATATTGTAGTATTTAGTCAATAGCAATCGTCTATTATAATAGATTTCGTTTTGTTTACTTCCACGTATATAAAATATGTAGCGGTTACGTCATTTATATGTCGACAAGTTAACATAAAAGGTATTTAACTCTCTATTTAAGTTGAAAATATGATTTGGGGCTTAAATAATTGTAAACATATGTATAGAAACTTGTTCAGATAGGGCGGCATCATGTGTAGTTATATTTCTACCATTTTTTATTAGTCTCCAAACTGTCATATGGACCAGTTAAACATGTTAATACATCATTGTTTGACAAAAATCATATCCACCCACTCTAGTTTTTGAACAAGAATTTTGACTCGCAATTGATAACAAAATCATTTCGATAAAATATATGTCTTTGGTTATTTATTGGAAATAAAATTTAGTGTTTTGATTCTTGTCAACCAAATGTTTGAAATAACATTTGATCCCTTGGTATGATTCTAAAATGTTTTGCGTTTAAGAATGATTTTTTTTGTTGTTGTTCTATGGTTGAACGCCAATTTTCAGCACAAACAATTAGTTGCATGGCAGCCTGTATAAAAGATATCGGAAGAACCATGCAAAACCCAGAAAGAACAACCGACCTACGAGAAGATAATATTGCGCTTTCTGACGTACGTAAGGTAGCCGAGCCCGACACTCGAACTTTGGCAGACAGAGGTGAGATGACAGTGATCCACAGCGGTTAGCGCATTAGACCACTAAGACATCTGGGGTCGCCAGTTTGTGAAATGATTTTCGCAGAGAATAATGGATATGGTAGAGTTTTCTATTTTATATGCAACTTTCTTAAGCAAGTTATGTTGCAAACTATTACTCTCATGTCAAAAGTCTGATATTTGAAGTCAGTGAAATGGATTTAAACGAACACAAAATAATTTTCATCATCCACATTGATATTGAGAATGTGAACAAATTAGACATCGATATTTATGCATGGGATCACAGGTTATTTTACCCAATAAGAAATACTAGATCTCGATTGATTTTACTTTTAGGTTATTTTTGTTTTAAATAGTGCTTTTAATTGTTACATATTGGATTTATAAAAGGTAGGAAAACTGTGACATTTTTTTACTGGATCATGTGGTTGGTTGGATATAATTCAACCGACTCTTGCGGTGTATCACAGTTGTGTATTGACTAATTAGGCCTGATAACAAGGCATTCTTTGATTTTCTCCAAATGGTCCATTTTATTTCTCTAAGACAAGGGTTACTGAATCAAAATTAATGTATGCTCGGTTATGTTCGCTGACTAATGATCTGCACTTTCTAAAGACTTGATGTGTATATGGTTCATTAGTTATCTTTAATTTGCTGCCTTTATCTATTTATAAAATTGACATCGGTCAAAATGATCATGCATGTTTAACATTGGTTGGGCACGACGAGAGAATCGTTCGTATTACAGTATAAATGTATTCGTCATGTAATTAAACGTTGGAATTTTAAGCAAATATCAAAATGACCCCGGGATTTTGACCTAAATTACCAGATAATTTATACATCGAACTTTCGTATTAACTGATTATAGTCATCATATTTCAAAACAAATAGTATTTTGTTTGGTTTTAGCTGCTTTATGGATACAGATGATGCTATTTCATTTCACATAAATGGCATATCATTTCCTTTTCCATGGACACGAAATTCCATGTATGCAATAAGTATTGTAGAACCATATCCATATAAAGCGTTGATTAATGTAGATTTTTTTCCATAGATTAGTACTTCTGTAGTGTCCCCAATATCAGTGCAACTTAATTGATCAAGGGATCGAATATTTTCAAGAGTGGTCCATTCATTTAGGAAATATCTTGTTACGGTCAATGAACTTAGTCACAGAAGATAACCGTTTTGGTCCCAAAGTTTTGTGTAATTTTCCACTTTAGTAATTATTTTTTTGCCTTCCAGTGAAGTTATTGTGTGGTTAAGGAGTTTTCTTCGATACAATAAGCAGCTTTAAAAGACTATTTGTCTCTTCATTTTGTTACTTGTTGGCATAAACTGCATTTTAAAATCTCACATTTAACTCCTATGTCAATTTGAGTCACTTCTGTCGCAAGGAGAACATAAAATAACAACAATTTAATATATGGGGCAAATTCAGCTAATTAGACACTTAGATTTGTATTTCCTTTCAAGTCGCTTTTTTTCCAAGATGAAAGTATATTGCAATAGGATGTGGGAACATGGATTTGTACTATGTAAGTGCGTGTATAAGGTATTTGCTCAAACAAGGCACAATAGTCTCGACGAGTACTCATTCTCATCTTTTCTGAGTTTTGAATATAAAAAAGTGTAATCTGTAACACATGGATATCCGAGCATTGATATATTGAATTTTTATTTTGATGAACTATGCTTGATGGCTTCACCAAAAATAGCACGATTCACTAAATAGTATCGTGTTGTTCTTCGCAAGTTTGATTTGAAACTCTGGCATTGATGTTGATGACGACGATGACGACAAAAACTTAAATGATCTCTATGGTCGTGTCTGCTGATATTACATCTATAATGACACTAATACAACAAGAACCACAGTAAGCAGTTGCCTGCATTTAAATTGGACTAGTAGCGACAAACACACGACGCATGTTAGTGTTTATCAGGCAAACTGTTTGGTCGGTTATAACGATAACGGTGCAGTAAAGACAGCATAATCATTGTATAATGCTTAAACATATAACCGATATTTCATTATGATTGCAATAATAATAATAATAATAATAATAATAATAATAATAATAATAATAATAATAATAATAATAATAATAATAATAATAATAATAATAATAATAATAATAATAATAATAATAATAATAAGAAGAAGAAGAAGAAGAATAATAATAATAATAATAATAATAATAAAATACAACTAATTTAATTTTAGTCCTTTAAAATGCGTTTTATTATATGTTTTTTCTATAGTCAGCTTCATACCACTCAATGTGAAAAAATCAATTAGTTACGAAATATGCTACTACGCAGCAAAGTCCCTGTCATGTGCTACCCACAATATTATTTAGAACTTAAATGATGATGATGATGATGATGATGATGATGATGATGATGATGATGATGATGATGATGATGATCATGATCATGATGTCAGCGGGAAAAAAAACTTATGATAAATAAAATGACAAGGACCTACGGAAGATAAAGATGTTTTCACAAAATTCCAGTTTTAAGTTTATAATAGTTCGTAACTGAAATATGAATGTTATTGATTAGCATGCACCGTCCACAACCGAACAACACCTGTAAAATTGAATTGCTTTACGAAAGCCAAATGGTTTGTTTTCGGTAATATTGATAAATATGTGATCCTTGGCTATCCGATGAGAGATCGATAACATCGCAACGCAATCCAGGGAAAATATGCGTTCTGGCTAAAGACAGTAATGAAGTTATTCCTTAAATAAGAGAACATTCTTCTTGAAAAAAAAATCTATTTGAAGTTTTTCCTTATGCTGAGTCTTGAACATCTGTACTTATCCTACCGTTTATCCTTTGACTCAGATCGCTTCCTTTATTGACGACTGCATCTGCCTATTACTGGAGTGCAATGTACAGCCTCGCCAGGGACCAAGAAACAAACCCAGCGAAATTAGAATATGGTAATGAAGTTATTCCTTAAATAAGAGAACATTCTTCTTGAAAAAAAATCTATTTGAAGTTTTTCCTTATGCTGAGTCTTGAACATCTGTACTTATCCTACCGTTTATCCTATGACTCAGATCGCTTCCTTTATTGACGACTGCATCTGCCTATTACTGGAGTGCAATGTACAGCCTCGCCAGGGACCAAGAAACAAACCCAGCGAAATTAGAATATGGTTCCCACAATTATTTGACTTTATAGACAGCGCGAGCAAACGTAATAAATTACATTAATATAAAAAATGAAACTTTATTATACCTAGGAATAATTTTTAGAGATTATTTCCCTTCACTATCATTTATTTTATGAAGTTATTATGTAAATCAGCATGAGTAGAAAACTTTCTCATATAATGGAATAACTTGTGCGTGGTGTAACCAATCATCGAGCATTCCCCCACCATACCACATTTCAATCCCCAAATCCTTTTCCCTAATCTGACATATCTTCCAATTCTATATGTGTATATTGGGTGGGAAGGGTGACGCTACGTCGAAGTATTAATTTTCTTTTGCACTGATTATATGTCTTAAACAAATTTAACGCGGAAGGAAAAATATCGCTAACAGTGTGTCATGAATAAACACGTTCGTGGTCATAATAACGTGTCTGTAGTAAGGAAGTGAGTGAAATAAAATCTAGTATCGGCGTTGCCCAGAAATAACATTTTCTGACATCTTCACCGTGATTACAGATATATTGAAATCTCAGCTGTAGGTGGATATTAATAGGTTTCATATGCGTCTATATTTATACATGAGATTAATGGATAATAGGACACTAGGACACGTTGAAAGTTTATTTATCCTCTTTCGAGTAGTATGTTGAAAGTTCTGTGTATGCACATAATGCCTACCTACAAAACAGGCATTTGGTTACTTACTCTTTTGAATGAGTAAATTAATTATTAAATAATTCGTTTACGTTATCTAATCTGACAATTGAATTTCCGCTATTTCCTTATTTTAAAATTGGGCTTGGGTAATTAACTCTCGAATCAAATTTTTAGCTTGATAATATATTCTTGTAAACTTCCGTCTTTTCTCTTTTTAAATTTTGTGATTCAATCTTTTTATATAAATGTAAAGGTCCATTCATTAATACACGTATTCTTACGCTAAGCAGCAGGGAGGGCGAACCCTACAAAATTTTGCGACAAAATCGATTAAAGCCTCAGAATGCCAATGGAACCCTTCCTACGAAATCTCATATTTCAACCAAAAAAAAAATAAAGACCCCATTTACAATGGAGCCTTAGCGATTTTGTCGTAAATATATTGTCATAACCACCCTCAAATTGCTGCCAGTTGCTATCATCTACGTCGCAAATATGTTGTCATAGCCGTCCCTGCTGCTGGAAGGATTTCAGGGTTAATACAAAAGATTTAACCGAATATTTGATCAAGTCCAATACGATATCGTGACCGAGGGTCGTGTAAATTTATTGTTATAAATCCATGTGGGACTGACTGAGCATGACTAAAGTAATTTTTGAATCCATTGAAGTCCATATCGGAACACAATGTCTGCCAAATATTTCGTAGCGTATGTGTATCAACGCCGTTGAATACAGCAAGAATATTGCAGTTATCGCGAATCACGTTTGGAATCTGTGTGTAGCGTTGAGTGACATATATCACGTCAGTGTTTTTATGCCTACCTCGTGAAAATATTCTAGCGGGGTTCTTTTGATTATCTAACATCACATCATCGTACACTACAAGATTGTTTATGTCTCCATCGAGGTCATCTACGCTAGGCGCATCATCAATATCTGTTATAAAGTCGATTACACTTTCACCTTTAATTTCTGATGCATTCTCATTACAATCTTCTAGCAATTCATAGAACCGTTGATCATCTACGGATGGAGGAAATAAATATAATTTATCCCACTTCATAAATCGCATTATCAAACTAAGCAGCAATTGTGTTTTACTCGATCCAGATGGTCTGATTATAATGACACGGACAGAATTCGGAAGCGCTGCGTGGTGCTTTACCGGTTCTCTTCTTTTAGTCGCTAAAAATCAATTATATTCATAACGAGATATATAAATTATGGATCAATATGTGTTAAATGTAAAAAGTGTACTAGTACAAATGATGCGACGACAACTAAAAATAACCGATCGGCACTTACTGGTAAGTGTGTAAAATTGGTTCAAAAAAATTTCGATTTATTGCTTTAAAAAATGCGACACGGACGTGATATCGCAGCCAAATTGGGAAAACTCCCCGGAACCACATGGGCAAAATACCCTGGAGAAAAACAACTTCCAGGATATAGCTACTGTGGTCCCGGAACGAAATTAGATCTCAGACTTGATGATCAGAATCAGCCCCGGCCTGGTGAGTATCCGATAAATGCTATTGATAAGGCATGTCATGCTCATGATGTTGCATATAAAAGCAATAATTTGCATCAAATACATCTCGCGGATGTAAAATTAATTCAAGCGTTAAATGCTATTCCCGATAAATCCTTCAAAGAAACAATGGCTTCATGGTTGGTCAAATCAGCTATGAAAGGCAAATTGATATTATATGCTGGTAATTGAAAACACTAGTGTTTTTATAGTATGGAATCTATTTATTATTCTCCGAAAGGATACTGGAGGGGTAAAGCAGCAATCAGTAAACTCGCTAACGCTGCAAAAGTGAAAAAGTCCACTGCGGAAGATTGTTTATTCAAACAAGCTATATGGCAAATTTATTTACCACCGCCTAAACAAATTAATTATTCTCATTTCGATGTTACCGTACCCAATGAAGTTCATCAGGCTGATTTATTGTTTTTAAAAAATGACCATGGTTACAAATACGCGCTAACTGTAGTTGATATTGCGAGTCGATTTAAACAAGCAGAACCATTAAAAACAAAGTCAGCTTCTGAAGTCGCTTCTGCATTTGAAAGGATTTATCGACGAGGTCCTCTAAGATGGCCAAATCTAGTACAAGTTGATCCTGGCAAAGAGTTTCAAGGTGCTGTTCTATCAACAATTATAATGTTACAATACGACGGGGACATACTGCGTTACATCGTGATCAGGCAATTGTAGAACGATTTAATCGAACTCTTGCAGAAAGGTTATTTGGATATCAATATGCAAAAGAATTCATCCAAGAAAAACGATCTCGTAAATGGGTCCAAAGGTTACCGAGTGTAGTTGCAGCGTTAAATAACGAGATTACTCGAACTATTAATATAAAACCAAATATTGCAATAAAAAAAATATACCCGAACAATCACAGCGGGTTAGCACTCAGCCACTTCGAGGTGCTGTTACTGTGCGATATTTATACGAACCAGGAGAACTGGAAGGTGGTAAAAGAAGAGCTACTGATCCTATATCGAGTATAACTACGCATAAAATTTCAACTATAACGCGATCAACTGGTAGACCTCCAATCTACAGATTGGATTCAACTGCACCTGAGCGTGGTTTTACACGCGAACAACTACATGTCATTCCGGACGATACTCAATTACCGCCACATGGTTTTAACTAGCACCGTTACTTCAATTACACTCAAGACAGGTCAACATCACATTGTTTCTGACATGACCAAGACTGTTATTTTTTCTGTCTACGGTGAATTGTCGAGGGTCTTTATCCGAATGCTGCCTGTGCATTATACAATTGCAACTGGCGCAGTGATTATTCTGTTGTTCTTTTAATGCGATTATTACTTCAGCATCAATATCAAATTCTCGTTGTTGTTTTTTTTTTTGTCCTGCTGTTTGTAACCAGAGAGTTTTTTATTAATGATGCTAATGTCAGTGCTATCATCTTTTGCATTAAAATCATCATCGAAAACAACCCTTCGTAGTTGATTTATTCGTCGTACTCTGGACACTGCGAGATAGACTAAATTTGACCATTCAATGCGATTATCAACTATCCAAACAATTGTATCCGTGATGGTCAATCCTTGTGACGAGTGTATTGTTGTTACATAACCAAGCGTCCATGGTGATTGATCAGCGCATAATGCATCTTCTACAGCATTGATATCAACTAGCACAATATCATTTAACACTAGAATGTGTTTCTCCGTCTGGCCTGGAATTTCAACTTCAATATTCTGTTTTCATGTATCCGATGGTCTATAACACAACGGTACTGGAAACGTTGGGAATTTTTTCTTGTGTAGCTCAAACAACTTTTTCTGAAGTGCGTCTCTGACTATCTTTCTACTTGCTACTACAAAATCATTTGGTCACCATGTTTTCCAAAAATCATTCATTGGTGTCTCAGAAATTATTTCACGCGCCACTTCACATTGAATTCTATCGGGATGTAATCTAATTAGTTTTTTAAACTCACGTAACTGCTCATCGAGTGCTCTATAGTCAGTATCAATTTCTTCGTAATAATCAACAAATCCTTTTAACCAATTACGTGGACTTCTACCAACAAATGGTGGTGGTTGACAATGATCTCCGCACAATATAACTTTTGTATTATTTTGCAATAACCAATGAAGAAACATTTTTAATACATCTTCTGAAACAGAACATGCTTCATCCCAAATAATAACCGCAGGAATAAATTTCTCACCCATTCGCTCAGGAGTCCAAGCATTGCCCTTGTATCGAAAAAATCTATGATACGTGCAAGCTTCAACATTTCGTTGTTTTATCTCTCTCGCTAGTCTATGGGTTGGTGTGAGTACAATCATGGACGTTCTCTCTCGATATAATTCTATCACACGTGTTGTCTTTCCAGACCCACAACAACAGTTTAAATAAACTGTTTTATATCTACAAATTGGAACTGACATCGGTGGTGCTTTAGACATAGTAAATCCTTCGGATTTTTCACTGATAGAATTATCGTTTTTCAGGTAATTGCTTTTAATCTCAACGTCTGCTGATTTAGAATAATCGCATTGCATTTCACGTTTAATTCGCCATGTTCCCCAAGTCTCTTCGCTATTAGTAAATTTAGTTACCTCTTTGATATATTTTTTATCTACATACATTGAATCAATTGCAACTCTAACTGCTATATTAGGAAATCTATTTATCATTGCAAATAAATTGATAGATGCATAACCCAGCATAGAAGCTCTCAAATGTAGATATGCAGAGCTTTCTCCATCACTGTAAGTAACAACTCTACCTAACTTTGTTATTTTGGACAAGAAGGCTGTTTTACAATTTGCATACCTATTTTTCTCTACTGCATCTTTAATAACGAAGTCGTATTCGGCATCATCTATAATCAATCCTGAGAATTGTCTTTTAAAGTTGAACTTTTTCCACCTTTTGTAAATTTACCGATTATTCTTCTGCCGAGATCCTTTGCTTCACTATTTCGTTGATTAAATATCTTTTTTGACCATTCAATGATGTACTCCTCGTCAGCATCAATATGTTTTCTAGACTTATCGATTATACTATCAAGATATTCTGGTTCTGGTAACCAGACATTGGTTTGTTTTCGACATGAGATAATCGCCTCGCTGACAATCAACGAAACTAACATTTTACAACCAATCATATATCGCAATAACACTATTGGTAACCACATCCTTTCAGCTATGTGTCTACCAATCCAAACATAACAACACGGATGAAGTCCTTCCGCGAAATCAAATGATACTACGCGAACAAAACCGGTCAAATAAAAATCATACAGTGGTCCATTAATAGCAACGCGAGTCATTTCATGTGTGGGATGTCCAAACCGTTTAAAATACTCACCAGGGAATCCATATCCTAGAAAACTTCCTGGATAACAGGCAACGATATCAACTGATATCATACTTTCACGATTGCACTTAACGTTCCATAGACCGCCATGATAATATTCCAGACAGCTGGATTGAACATCCTGTAAAGACTCTTTTCGTGTAAATTTCCAAACATTTTTCTTTCTTGCAAAATGAGCTGCAACCGATGGAATTGTAAAACAATTTGTAAGTAACTGTTCGTAATCGTCGGATTTTCCATTAAAAACGCTAGCGTTTTCACTGAGACTCATTGCTAGTTTTTTCATCCTATTATGTAGACTTTCAGTACGATATAATTCACCGTTAGGTTTCACAAATTGATTGAATTGACATTCTTCATCTTCAAAACTATGAAGTAGCCATACTGATACAGGGTCGTTTTTACACAAACTAGCAAAAGCATCGAATAATCCTTCTTCAGTGAGAATGCCATCCTTGGAGAATTCTTCTGGGATATACTTCACTGTTCTGTTTCGCGGGAATATTGTAACGGAGGATGTCCATGCGTGTTTGTTATGATCAATAATTTTGATTGGAGCTCCGTTTTTATTGTATTTCGATTCGTATAATACTTCACCGGTTATCGTTGAAACGGTTGTCGGAAATCTCAGCGACTTTTCCAATCTGGCTATATCGGAAATATTTGCTCCGTTCTCTTTCACGCTTAGCTCCCATTGATCTATTTTTTTACGTCTTAGATCGGTTAATTTATTCCCACGGAGTGCATTTGTAAAGTGTTCTATTACACGTTCTGCTACACAATTGAGTGGTTTTCCACTGACGTTGACTGTTTCATTGGTGCTAGTTTTCCAATGTCAGGTTTCTTATTTAACGGATACATACCATAAACAATTGCTGTTTCAGGATACGCTTTTTCATAGTATGGTTTATCAATTCCAGTTAACAGCCCTGGTCTGGAATCACGGCTAACAATGACTGTTGTCCTATCTTTGAGAATTGGATCAAACTTGTCCCGTATAATCCAATCGCCCGATTCTAAATTGATAATGAATTTCACCCTGAGAAAATACCTTTTATTGTCAAGTTGTGATAGTATCATAGCTGCTGTTTCATCATTCATTCTAGCATTAACAACACCTTCAATTTTAAATGCTGACCAGGTATGTGATGCGCCGTCCTGTTTAAACTCATTAACACAATCTCGTATTTTTCTAATCAGACTTCTATTATTTATTATCTCTTTTGGTACGTCTTCGAGGGTTCTATCAAGATTAGATATAATATTTTTATAAGGCTTCATTGTCGATAATCTCTTGAATTCTTTATTCATATAAATAAAGCAAACATTTAAATAGAAAATTTTGTTTATAAATAATGAATCACTGCAAATGGCTTATGATTGGATCAGTAACCCCATGCAATAAATCGTGTAGAGGTGAATTCTGTGGACATCACTTTCAGAGAGTCAGAAATAATTCGACAGGCCCGGCCCCATGCATAAATTGTGGGGTGGGTGTGAGAGGAAAATTACAATTATGTATCAAGTGTGGAGGTAAGCGGTTTAGAGAACTGAAACGTTATTATGATAAACGAATAAAAAACGCTATCATTGACCCTAAACATGACTCTGTCAAAGAAAAAATCATAAAAACCCCTCAAGACTACATTAATAGGTTTATAAATAAAGCAAATGATGAATTAGACAAATAGTATTATTGTATATAAATGGAGCAAGAATTCAGACCTCACCCCGAACTTGTTAATTTTGAAATATCTCGTGAAGGTGTTGTTAGATACCGTAGACTAAAGAAGCCAGTTGGGTTTGTTAATAATCAGTGATATTTGTGTTTTACTGCTGGAGGAAAGGTATATCTCTCTCATAGGGCAGTCTTTGAGTGTTATATGGCACCGATCAAAGATGGATGTGTAATTGATCACATTGATTCTGTTCCTCAAAATAATTCTCTTGAAAATTTGCAATGCATTTCTCAGAGTGATAATACAAGAAAGGGAAAGACAGGGACTTGTAAGTCAGTTGGAAAGAGACCAGTACAGTCATTTGATACAGCGACGAATGAAAAAAGAATTTTTCAATCAATGAATGCTGCATGGAAATATTTTGGAATATGTATGCCTTCAGTACGATATGTTGCTGAATGGATTTATCAAACAGCTATCTCAAAGAGAAATGGACATAGAATAAAGTTTTCCTATTTACAAGATAACTCTCAATAGTGAGTTTAAATTATAAATTAAAAACAAATTTTAATGATCCTTTTTTTATCCTATTTGATGCTATTTCAGCCAATTTTTGTGTAATTTTTGCATGATTTTATGGTATTTTATTACAATTGAGACCAATTACCATAGGGTAAAGTAGTCGATTTTCTGTGTTATTTTCCATAGGAAAAAACGCTAAAAGCGTTTTCAAAGCTGTAAAATTATATTTCATAGAAAAATGGCCGAAAATGACACAAAAATCATCAATAATCATCAAAAATAATATAATTCATGCGCAGTTAGCCGTAGGGTAAAGTAGTCGATTATCTGTGTTAATTCCCATAGGGAAAAACGCTAAAAGCGTTTTCAAAGCTGTAAAAATTAGATTTTACACGATCCGATTCGACCTCTCTGCTGCTGCGATAATCCAACTGTAGTATTTATTGCGTACATAATGTTCTTTTATAAGACAGTGTTGCCGACGAATAAACCAACTTAAACGAGTTTCGCGTTAATATCATTTTATTTATTCTCAGTATAAGCTATTATGTACATATATTTTTTTCCAATACTTATTCGCAATGTCCACGCATACATGTATTAAAAAAGTAAATGACAAATGTAAAGCGTTCCGCCGTAGGCTGAAACAGCCAAGGTCAGTAGCTGGAACAGCCACACACGATCGATAACAAACAGGTAGTAAATATGGTCGTTGTACCGGAACGCGCGTATATGCTAACAAGACGACTCACACGTCACTAAGGAATGCGTGTATATAAATGTTTTTTTCTGTAATTATTTAGAAAATGTTGGATTATTGACGAGAAAATAAAAAGAATTAAACGGGGGTATTGTGTGTGTCAGATTTCCCAGTCTGTATATAGATTAATACACCTTTATGACCATTCATGTTGGGAAGTCTGTATACCTCTGTTTGTCAAGGTTCTATTAATAGATTTTTTAAAAATCCCAATTACACACGTTAACAGCTGTTTAGATTTTGGATGAAAATGAAATTACTTTGTAATTTCCACAAGGGCACACAACAACCACTATATAATTTTAATAATACAAATTAAAAGAGATTGTATGTGAGGTCAAAATAATAAAACACAGTACATGTAATTCAGATTTTTAGTATAAATACATATAGTATAACACTGAAACTCATGACAGGTCCCATGACAGAGTTATGTCGTCATAAATCCATTATTATTACGATTAAACACGAAATATTATAGATATTAATAAAATTTTCGCTATTATTTAACAGTTGTATTCCATTTTTTAATGTTTTATTTAAATATTTAGTTTCCATTGAAATTACTACAAAATTTTCACTATGAAATGCTAGGGAAATAAATACACACTCATTTATCGACACTGGCCTTATTATCGCCTTATATATAATATGAGCTGTTAAAGCTTCGGGCTTTAAGCGAAGACCAATCTGCCAATCAAAACTACCGACGCCATTGACATGGTGTGTTTGATTTATCTCAACTGCAACCATGGTTAATTTCTTGGGTTGCTTTTGATTGGTAGATTGGGTGTAGTAAGTCCGCCCCGTCGTTTCATGTCTGTATCGTCCTGTGCTGTCCCTATCACATATCATATCATCTCATTGTATATATACCATCCTATTTGTAATGTATTGTCCCCCCACAACATATCTTCTGGGAGATCTAATATAACCCTTTACGTTAGAGCTCCCGTCAGAGTTCTATGTTTGGGGCCTTTGGGCTTATTTGAATGCGAAGGCACCCAAATGAGTTCCAAGAATGTGCTGTCCCCAAATGAGGCTTCATGTTATATGTTACATGTTGTGTGAAACCGCTTATGGTTTCTGAGTCTAATACCCATATAGCCCGCCCTTGAACTCGATTGGGGGGTTAGGGTATTGTATAAGTCTTTAATGTATGCTTAACTATCTGCCTATTAACTTGAAAGAGATCACCAAGCATTGTATATGTCCCTATTTTGTATGTTGGATTGGGTATTAAGGGCTTAAATAATATCTTAAAGATAAGAAAATACATTATTAATACTATTCAATAAATGGAATTTCAAGATATTACATCTATCATCACAGAAATATCAAATTTAAGAAATCAAGGAATCGTACTTTCTGAATTTTTGAATGAAGAAAGACTTTTGAATGAATTTGAAAAAATTAATATACAATTGAAGCATGGAAGATATGTCCTACCTAAAATGTATTCACTGATAAAAAGAATCCAAAAAGCGGTTAATGTTTCTTTGTATAACAATGATATTACTTTATTCATTCGGCTATTTAGTATAGTTGAAGCAATTAGATAGAAACTAGGGGAGCAGTACCAAGTTCGGTCAGAGATTGCTTTGAAAGTGAAATCTATAAGATGTTTGATTGATGAGTCTGGAAGCGAAAATGGAAATGTAAGCATTGAAAACCACTGAAAACCAACAATTGAAAAAACGTTAACATTTCCAATAATGACATCAGAATCATTAACTACTAGACTAACCCGCGAGAGGTTAGCATTACTGAAAAAGTTTATACCAATTCGAGATGACGTGCGAGATAAACTACAACTTAGAGAGCAGTCGCAGACTGACTTTTCTGTTGGGAGTGAACAGTTTTTTGCTCCTGTAACTAAAGCCACTAAAGATATGAAACTTGCAACAGCAGCAGGGGGGCGAACCCTACAAAATTTTGCGACAAAATCGATTAAAGCCTCAGAATGCCAAATGGAGCCTTCCTACGAAATCTCATATTTTAACCAAAAAAAAAATAAAGACCCCATTTGTAAAATGGAGCCTTAGCGATTTTGTCGTAAATACATTGTCATAACCACCCTCAAAATTGCTGTCATCTACGTCGCAATTATGTTGCCATCTCGCCCTCCCTGCTGCTGATTAATACAAATTATTTAACTAAATATTTGTTAGCTTTTCACAAACAGACTAATCGATAATACTTCACCACGTAGATCAATTAAATTATTTGACTGATCGGTGAGTGTAAAATTAATTCTAGTTAGCGAATTATTTGGCATTGCATATATACTGGATTAGTCGGATTCTCAACAACTAAAAATCCTGGAGGAGCTGTTGGTGTAAATGAATAAAGAATGTAACCTTGTCGGGCTTGATTTGATTGTTCCATATTAATTTGATAACTTCCTTCGATTACATCACACGTTAAATTAAGCGCGATCACCGATGAAATATCCACATTCTTCGGTGCGATATATCTACCGTCGCCGTTTTGAGAATTATTGTGAGTCAATATAGTTGGTTTGGGTTATTTATTTTCCCATTCGTCATGGATTATTCTGAATCCCTCGTCGATGGCCGCTCTGAGATTTTTCTTTAATTCTGGTACAGTATATCCTGGTAGTTTAAACGTTGGAATATCTTCAACGCGGATTTTATATTTATCTGCAAAAAATTTACTTAATTCAGAATCATCTGCTATTTCTTGAATGTTTCGAGAATGATATTTTTCTGCGTCATCGATAATTTTATTACATGTAGCTACCACGCTGATGAATTCGTCTTTAGAGAGAGAACCGGATCTTAGAGATACTAGCAGTAACGAAAGATCATTATTTATCGCTGTGAATTTATCAGTAATACGACGTTCATCTAACTCCTCATTAAATTTTTCATTCAACTCTTTTTTCAATTTCTCCTTCATCTTTTCATCCCTCTCTTCTTTTAATCTCCTCATCCTCTCCTTTATGATCTTAGAAAGAATACTAGCCGCGGCTCCCGCGATCGCCTTGCTAAAGAGATCATCAGAAGATGTATTCCTGCTATCTCTATTACTTGCTACTGGATTCTCAGATGTTATCTTATCAGTGATATATTCAGACTTTACCGGCTCGGGTGTGGAAATGCTAGCACTTCTAGGTGGATCTTCGGGCCATCCTAATACTGTTCTTATTGAACTGTTATAAATATCTACAACATACCCAGGGGAGCCTATTTCAATTGTAGATGATAGTGTTGGTTCATGAACTGTTATCGCAATTTTTGATTCTTTTCTAGTAATGGATTTTATTCTACGTTGTAATTCATTATTAATTTGCTCAATTTGATAGGACCCAGTTGGTATTGAAACAACGTTCCAATCTGGAGTGTCATCTTTTTTATTTCTATATGCAAATACCAGAGAATTATTAGGTCTCTGACTACCAAATGGAACCGATCTGATATTAGGCCAACTATGATACACTCGTAATTTTGCCAACGCGATTTCCTTTACTGAAACAGGGGAAGGAAAATTCACACTGAATTTAGGGTTTGTTGACGATATTGATATCATGCTTGTTTTCCGCGGAGTGGTATTTTCTGCTATCCGCTGAAGTAGTTGAATCTCTTGCAACATTTTTTATTATTTACAATGTCTAATTTTGCAATAGATGAAAAAACGCTAGCGTTTTTAATCGCAGTATCATAAATACGTATCATCGTGGAGAATTCGTCTTCGGTAATTATCGTATCATCAATCGATGATGACATCAACGAGGATAATTGTGAGTAACCGTTAGATACTGTTGGATGTTTTACTATATAGTCGTTAAGTTTTTCTTGAGAACAGGATGATATTTTTTTAGTAATAGCATTTGCAATTCCAGCAAATGTTGTCACCGCGGAAATAGCAATTGGGACAGCAATCGGAGCTACCATTGTTACTGAAGATAGTATAATACCAGCACCGGCCATTATACCAGATACCGAGTATACTGTAACATCAATCGCGGTAATTCTCCTGCGATACTTTTTAATTTTTATTTCATACTCATCAATGAGTGTTTTGAGTTTCATTAAAAACTATTTGACGGTATCATAGCGATATTGCGATGACGGAATCATATTATTTTAAAATCGCAAGTGGTTTCTAATTGTTAAAAATTCTAATCTAGATCAGCTACAAACTCCATGTACCATACAAATGATGTCTTATTTAAATTAGGATCAGTGCTTGTTATTGTAAACCGTTTGTATCCACCCACGTCAATAGTCGTTGAAATCACGTTGTTGTATCCATATGAAGTCGATGATGATATATTAAACTGGTTCAGTGACACTATTGTTAATCGATAAATACCCTTGTTTGACACAGTGAGTTATTGTATTCTTTTTAGGTTACCAATCTAATGATCCAGAGAGAACTGTGTATACTATATTTATGATATTCCTCTCATGAGGAATCTTTATTTTTTCAAGTAGCGGAAGATTGTTTTTGAATGTTGTAATATCCGTGTTGATTGCTTCCAACTGCTGATTAATCGCTGGTATTTCTTCGATGGATTTTTTAATATCCGGAAGTTTGATATCTATTTTATCAAGTGGACCTCCCAAAAATTTATCAACGATGTTTTAACGAAATGTTGAAAACTGTTTTACGTGTTCTTCATATCTTAATTGAAATGTTGCAATTTCCAACATAGATGCTTTTATCTCTGCAATATTCGGTATGGTTACTGGTGGATTTCAAAGGAATTCTACCAGCTGTTTGTCGATTTTGTCTACGATTGACTTTTGTACTTCATACAATTTATTAAATTCAGCTTTATGATTTTTATATTCATCATTGAGTGATTTTAACGCGTTTGCTGTGCTATCTACTCTTGTTAGTTTATTCGTGATCGTCGAAACAAATATCCCTGGTTTGAGTTTTCCATCATTTGAATATAACACTATTGTATCTTCAACGACGTCGCGTCTTCGTATTAAGATATCATCCAATGAAACATTACTAGATTTCAATTTGCCCTGGCGATCTTGAAATACAACTATTTCCCCAGGATCTACACTTGACAAATTTAATGTCTCGGCGATTTCATCTTCGATTATTTTTTTTACATTTTCGACAGCGAATTTACTATCGGTTTCTGTTTTTTTTTTACTCTGATAAAGGTCGTCCCCAAATATCAATCATTATACGAAATCGTTAACGTTTTTCTAAATCATAACGCTATCGTTTTTGCCATTGACCGCTAGTATATTCTTTAACAACAACTTGTGGTGGTTTCCTTGGAAATCTAGAAATCTCTGCAAGGACGTTTAGTACTTCACGACCGCATATCGCTGGATCATTTAACCGTTGTGTTGGTAGCGTGGAATAAAAAATTGGAGATGATTTTGTTATTGTGGATATATATCGCATGAATTCTTTTGGTGGAGCTAAACCAAATGAATCAAAATATACAATTCCACGTGGATCAATTGCATATGCGACCCAATGAGTTCCTTTTCCGCTGCTGTTATCAAGATTGATAATACCCGTTTCATTGTTCATTGGTTTTGACGGTAATTGATCTCTCATGAAAACTCTCCTAAAGTTTTTTTATTGATAACGATTTTACAGCATCAATTAAATCAAAATTGGACATTGGTGAAAATCCAAGGAATTTTTCCACTAATAAGCCGTTTCTTGTATTCTTAGGCCCGTGCCCTTGTACCAATTGTATGGGGTTCCTGGTAGTCTTAGAACCTTTCCCTTTTTTATAGCCATTCCCAGTAGCTTTTTTCAGGGCCATTCCTGCAGCAGTACCAACGGCTCCTAACGGTGCCGCCTTCGCAACCGCTGGGGCAACCGCTGCAATCAATGCTAGAATAGCAGCTAACAGCGGGAATATACCACCTGATTTCATCATACTGGCGATTGCTGCTTTCGAAAAATCAATTTGAACTCCTCTTTTGTTCTTTAGCGCATCATTAAAATGTTTTTTTTGACGATCTGTCAATGATAATTTATGTGCACCACCGGACATTTGAGTGGGTTTCAGCGTTATTGTAGTTCCAGATTCTTTAGCCGACTTTGATTTCAATTTCTTGACCTGACCATCAGTCAACTGGACATTAACAATACTATATGTCATTCTATTCTAAAACGTAATTTACACATTTAATTGATCTTATTGTGGAAATCCTAACTACATGTTTTCTACTGGTGCATCAATAAGTCTCATTCGTCCGCCAATTCCTTCTAACAACATTGATTTATCACTGAGAATGACAGCAACTGCTCTATAATCAGCTATACCAGCAGGGCATTGGACCCAAGCTTGGAAGTATATATCAACAACAGATTGTCTCATCATGTCAAGATGTTCCAATGAAAGGTAATAAATCGGATAGTGTTTTTCAAAATCAATTTGCGATATTTGCAAACCAGTATCAACATTTTGATCACGACCCATATACGACAATATTCTATGATAAACACGTATTACGTCGTTGTTTTCATAATTAAGCTGTACAATCTCTGCTGGCTCTTGTTGTCCGTTTATTCTCAACGAAACTTCACTTACTCCTAATGGATCAAATATCATATGACTAGATAATTGACGACCCACTCGATTTGCATCCTGTAACGCTATAAAGATATGACGTATAGCTGAAACACCTTGTTTTGATGCTAAGTGCCATGTAAATGTGCCATTTACATTATCCTGCTTCGTATCAGTCGTTGTTGTTAGCCAACTTAGCAATGATTTTCCACCTGTGTCCATAAACGATAGTAATTGTTGCTCTCTTGTAACTGCTGGTGTCAAGACGGGCATCCATAGAACCAATTTATTTAAAATGACTTTACCATCATCAACACCATTACCACGCCAGATTGCATCATTGTCATTCTCCATTCGCACTAACACGACTGTATGCTTTGCTCCATAGAAGACCTTTCTGACATTTCTACAAAATCCGTATATGTGATGTAACGGAATAGCACATGAAAACCGTCGATGCTGTCCTTTTAATGCTACTTTTCGTGTTGCAAATCCTAGATTGAAATCATCATTGACTCTTTTAAAAATTTCGAATGGATTAGCTGAACCTTCATGGTCTGGATGATTTACAAGTTGTTGTTCAGCTTCTGCAGTAGCTGCCGCAGTTCGTACTTTAACAAATTGATAATGGTTCGGATGATCAGAAGTATCCTTAGCAAACATCATAGACGGACCAGCCGACCTTGTATAATCATCAGAATGTCTCGCAAGTCCGATTATTGTTGTTGCAATATCAACATCTTGTTCTATTGATTCAATTTCTTTTCCATCAATGATATATCTTGCACTCTTAAATAGCGCCATAATGCCATTATTTACGAAACCAACTCAGATATTTGGGTCATTCTCATATGTTGTATCAGCTGCAACATCTGTTACAAGCTCTCCTTCTACTTCAATAAATGCCTTACACGGCAAAAGGTATCTACTTGTATCTTGAACTTGAAGTTCAACTCTCACTCGTTGATTAGGCTCTCTTGCAGGATAGGCATAATACTGATAGTTAATTTTAGAATCGTCTTTATTCACCGGTGCTGCCATATCAAACGCTGGATCAGCAATTTTTTTAAATGCCATTTATACTAAAACGTTATCGTTTTTCTAAATGTAGTAATGCTATCATTTTCTTTTTCGTCTGACATTTTTACGATTTCCTCCAAGACCGCTTCCAGCTATCATACTTGCAATATTACTACTATCTGGTGAAGTCATTGCTAATGATGCTAGTTTTTGTTCCACTGCGTTATTTATCACTTTACTGACATTTGCAGGCATCATTGTTGTTGAAGGTAGCGGTGTTGAAACTATTTGTGGTGGTTTTCGTCCGAATCTAGATTTCACCAATGACGTTATTCTATTCTTTGCGGTAGAAAAGGCCGTTCCTGCAAGATCTCTAACAGCGTTAATTCCTTTATTACGAATAACATCAATGGCTTTCATCGCTAATTGTTTAGCAATTGGTGCTACTTTTGGGGCTATTCTTGTGAATAAACCCGCTATGGTATTTCCAAGGCCGTCTCCATAGTATGCCTTATAAACGGGCAATCTTGAGTTTACCACATACACGTTTGTTGGTTTATTGTGATTAGAGTGTACTATCATCTTATTTGAAATGACTTTGTAATTTCTAAATGCAGGCATTTCAGAAATTTCAATCGCTATAATAACCACTAAATTCCCCTGGAATTCCGTCCATTAACTCATCCAAGAGTTCTCGATACGTATGAATATCAATTATCCCACCTTGGAATAATCATCTGCAAATATCAAATGCTTCATTAGTTATTTCGACTGAGTTATTCCCAGCTCGTTTACCTCCCATAAGAACCTCAAGTCGTGATATATCATTAATGATATTACTAGGACATATATGAGAATCATGATGAGAACTTCCATAACCCTCTCCTGAAGAACTTTCTGGTTCGGAAACGTTTTGAATTTCTGGAGCTGGTTCGGAAACATTTTGAATTTCTGGAGAATGTCGACCTGTCCTCGACATCGACCTCGCCCTCGACCTCGTCCTCGACCTTGTTGTTGTTCTTTTCGTTATTCTTTTAGTTCTTGTTGTTCTAAACCATACCTATCAACTCCCATTTGAAAAGCTCTGTACTCCAATGTATCCTTATTTAAATTGCCGGGGATTTTTGTTATTAATTTTAAATAACCAATCCACCCAGTCATCTCGTTTTATTGTGTTTTTTTATACTCGTCTTTTAAAAATTCCCCACTTTTTTCATAATAACTTTTGATAGCGAAGTCACCAAATGACACATAGTCTTCAAGTTTCAGCAATTGAAATTGTTTGATTTCTTCTATAGCTTCATTGGTGAATTTCTCGTTAAAAGGAACAATTTTTTAACGGGGTTTTCACTCAGATTCATTCATTTTGGTCGAAGTCAAATCTATATTTCATCAGTTTCTTTGCTTATTATAATTTCAACTTGTAGAGGCCTCATAAGTCATTACTGTCTCTATGACATTTTGCTTTTTTTCATGTTGATTTGTCGATGATTTTGCTGTGTTTATTACATTACTCCATTTTTTTTAAATTTGAATAAATTAAATTCAATTTCGACATTAAATTTTGTGAGTTCTATAATTTAGAAGGCTGTACAAGATACATTGCAACTTGTGCATTTACACATTTACAGAGAAAATTCAATGTCGCGCTCGCGATATTACATTTCGAGTCCAATGCCTTGATGCCTCAACTTCTGCCTTTACCTTTCAATATTGATATATTTTTTACGTCTCATGTTCATTATACATAATGTACGCTTACGGCTCACTTTACAACTGAGTTCAGGCATTCAAAAGCTCTTTTCTATTGTATTATAAAGCAAACATTTGTTTTCGATTTCACCAGTAATGGTAGCATTATTTGTGCATTTTTCGTCTTTTTTCATTTTGGTTTAAATTTTGAAATAGTCTTGGATTATTATTGTCATTTGTTTGATGTTGGATTATAATTGTCATGTGTTTCATGTTAAATGCTTATATTTATCTCTTCATCTTGTTATATGTTGCCATAAACCTCATTAACCAAATTCGCAAATTGAAAATTCTTTCGTCAGTTTTAAATCGCCAACTTCGAACAGAGTGCTGAAAATTAAAACCTCTTATATATTCAAGCTCATAAATGATATATTTTGTTTTTGCATGTCCATTCAAGTCTATGTAGTTCCAAGAAGAAAGGACGTCAATACATAATTTGGGAGCATTCATTCATGGGGTTGTATTTTTCGTATGATTTATTTCCTCTAGTAATCTTGGCTTCATTATTGCCTTCACTAACCGATGTTATAAATACGTCTCTCTCATCAGGGAAATTCCCATCATTACACAAAACTGCTATTGTAAAGCCTCCACTAAAGAACCCAACACTCTACCATAATGATTTAAAGAACTACCGCCCACTTTATAATATACTATGCATGTCAAAATTCTTAGAAAATGTTGTTCTCTTCCAATTTGTATCTCATCTGAATTCAAACAGTCTTTTTAGCAATGTTCAGTCTGCATATCGCCCTCGCCCCATTACTGAAACTATTCTTCTGAAAGTACTCATTGATCTACTCTCTGGTGGAAATATTATAGTCCTCACTCTATCACTTGTCTGCTGCATTTGATACTATACACCACGAAATAATTTGACCTTCACGATTCTGCCTTACTCTTGATCAATCCCTACTTGTCCAACAGGACACAAATTGTGTCCACAAATGAAAAATACTCCAGCCAAGTTGTTCTATGCTTTAATGTTCCACAGTGGTCTGTTCTTGGACTTGTTATATTCAATATATACACTCAGCCGCTCTCAAATATCTTGTATCATCATCCAGCGTCTTGCCAATTGTATCCCGATGAAAGCCACATATACAAATCCAGCCATCCAGCTAAAGAAGCTAACATTTAAGGCTTAGAGAGTTGCATTTCCGATATGAAATCATGGATTATATGTAACAAGCTGCAGATGAATGATGATAAATCTACAGCCATCCTTTTTACAACATAATTTACATCATTTACTGCAGAAAAGCAGCAACAGCAACATTAAATTCATGTAGTCAATACGAAACTTTCGTGTTACTTTTGACATTACATTCTCATTGCATCAACATGTCATGAACATATGCAAGAATGCATAATATGAGCTGAGATGCAAGTATCTTTATGTTCATGCCACTAAAACACTTGTTTGTTCCTTAACACTTTCAAGACTGGTCTATTCTAAATCAATTTATTTTGTCTGTTTCATCTTAATATCTGCTTCAGAAATTTTAAACAGTTGAAAATACTGCTGCTCGGATCATCCTTAGAGTACCTCGATTATAGCACGCCTCTCCGCTGCTCTGTACCCTACACTGACTATTTATACGATCCAGAATTAAACACATTTGTTCTCTGTACCACGTTTTACTGACGGGCTGATGTTCACCATACCTATCTTACCTCACCCATGTATACACACCTGCCAGATGTTTACACTCCTCTTCTGACACTCGTGTACTCATTATTCTCACTACGAAGTTGAAATCATATGGATAACGCTGTTTTGCATGCCACGTCTAGCAACGTGGAACGAATTCCCCACTGCACTTATACACAACGACACAGTGATCTCATTCGAGAGTGCTCTAAAAACTAATATATTTAAACTCCTATAACATACATGAAAACTTAATAATGTATCATTATAACTATTCCTCATCTTACAAATTTACAGCATGCTTTTTGTTTTTAATTTTGTGGTGTTTGGTTTTATTTTTAATCAGATAATTGTATATGTTCATTTTATTATTTTGTTAAGTTGTTTTCAAATGCTGTAGAGTTTCTTAATATTAGGCGCTATATAAAGTTTTTATTATTATTATTATTATTATTATTATTATTATTATTATTATTATTATTATTATTATTACCATTGGTAGTAGTAGTGGTAGTAGTAACAGTAGTATAGTAGTACTGTTGTAGTTGTTAGTTTCTGGAGTTGTTAGGTTCTACAAAAAAAACATAATAATTAGTTGTGCAAATGAGCAGCAAAGTTGGTTGTTAGTCTTGTTTTTGGCGGCGACTCGAGTTTGTTTTAGATTATATTGTAATCACGAGTAATATATGCAAATGAAAACATTTTGTTGGCCATCGATCTAAATATTTGAATAACAACATTGGCCAAACAATCTTAGTAAAATAGGTGTGCTTATGGTATTTTAGAATGTGAGCCTGCAATAGTTTTAATCAATATTGCTTTTCATGTTCTTGAGTTAGTTATAATTTGGAGAACATTTATATGTGATTTGGACAACATTTATTTGCTGACGGGAAATTATCATTTTAGAAACGTAACAAGCCTAATTAATCTACTAATTTAAGGAATCTTTATTAGCTTTCCACAAACGTGTCACTGATTATTATTCAAACACGTTTGAAAATAAAGTCTCATCGGAGAGGATACAAGCGCAAAATTTCTAACCGCCTGCACCAGCCGCTCCTCTAGATAAAAAAATATCATATATACAACAAGTGGTTAATTAACTACATGTGTTCGAATGAAAAGCAATAAATCGGGTTGAATGTGTGAAACATGAGCGGAGCTTAAATTTTATGCTAGAACATTACGATTATTTGTGTAGGTAAGAATATATTTTTCATTGGGTTCATGATGACCGTGTTTAATATCCTGTTATAGTCGGTGGTGTCATTATCTCCATTTGTATTTTGGAAAGCCATGAACATACTCTTGCTAGTTCAAGAATATGCACATGCGATTTGGTGGTACAAGATCATGTTATGTGCTTGAAAATTGCCCCACAACATTGCGTGGTGGTTGTTCGCATGTGCTGTTCGCGAGGGACGACAATGTTGATGTGGTTACATCATGAACGATATACAATCTCTCTTCAAATACAACGTGAAAGGTTTAATTTGGAAACTAATTTCGTAGAGAGCGCCAAATTAAGACCAATGTGTGAGACTGCTGCGAACTGTTATAAAACGTCAAGTGGTAAGACATAAGTTTGGCAAAATAATTCTGACTCTCGGGATTTAGTGATGGACCACACTGTCAGCGAATTCGACCCATTCATGCCAGGCATCCAGTTAGTTACAGCAGAACGCGTTACGAAAGGGCAGAAGGTAATGAAGCGATGTAACAAACAATACAGTAACAATTCAATACAAAACAATGACAATGATTGGCTTAAACTGTCAGTATGCATGTCATATGGCGAGTGGAGAAGTCGAAAAATATGAATAAATGTGGCAAATCTATCTTCAGCCGTTTTTTGCTTTTTAGTAAAGAAAGGAAAATGCAGGGTGTAACAATGCGATTATTGAAGAGCGTCTATGTCAGCATCAATATCATTATTACTGGTGACATAAGTAGCTGAATTATTCACTCTCCATAAAATAAACTAGGATCATTTCGCTCCATCAGCCTCAAACTTGTTACAAAGGAAATATAGATCACCACGACTGTACCTAAATGGCCAGGTAATGTATACTAACATTGTCGTCAGTTTTCCAAAATATTAGCAGCAACCATACCCTGCTAGTCACCGATAAATATTAATTTTATATCATTACGAACTTCACACTGGAGCACAATGTTACTCCTTCCATGCATTCGTCAAGGATTTAAATGTTATAGGTGAATAAAGCACGCTGGCCAGTATTGGTGATGGCTGTGTACGGGTAGCGTAAAAGTGTGTGTAATAACGGGGAAAGAGATGAAAATCGCAGACTATAAAGCAACAAAGAAACACGAGCACCGCAGGCATATTATTGACACTGGCAATTCCACAGGTTAGTTAAAAAGGTTGATTATGCTACTCTGATTTTAAATAATCATCGACCTTTCTATTAGTTCAGCAGCTACGTTTATTTTGAACCGGAAAACTAGCTAAATGTCCAGCAACACTATTTGCTGACACACTTACCCACCCTAAGATTGCGCACAGAATCTGGCATCACTAGATGACCAAAGTGACGATTCTGTACTCATCATATGAGGACCATGGAAGAGAACATTTTTCACTCGACAAGAGAACGGATGCTAGGGAAAGCATCACCCTGAAATTTGCAAGTAAGCACAGGAAGGTATGTATGTTAACGATGCATGCGTTTTTCTTCAAAGATGCGTAATGCTAGACTAAAAATGGAGAGTAAGTCAGATAGCTTTCTACGTCTCTCAAGAAGCTGTAACATCCACCGTCGGATGGACAACAAACCTGTTATTAATTTTTCTATTAATTCGCAATATATGTTGCAAAAAAAGACTGATATGTGATTATATAAAAGGCAAAGTACTAAACATGGAAGTCCAGAGTAGTAGCTATGATATATTGTTTGGCAGGTTCTTGCTTTATGACGAATAAGAGTAGTACGCAATCATCGGTCACTAACAGCTCCGGGGCCAAATCAGACGAGACATATGTCAAGACAAACAACAAAATCTGTGCCGCTACATATCACTGTTGATTTATCCTGACACAGTAAAGTAGTATCTTTAGCGCAATCTTACCCTTGACAACGTGATGACAATGATAGCTTTGGAGTTTGCCGAAGTCATGCTCAGCACAAAGCTATATCAAGCACTAAAATAACAAGGCCGATGAGCATATTTCTGCACGAGTTATATAATCCAGAATGATCTAGTAATAGGTCCGACAATTCCAGAATATTTAAGTACTAGCTACTCCATCCTATTCTTAAGGTCTTGAACAAAAATTGTCAAGACTATTGTGTGCAACATACAAGACCATGATTGCATTGAACCAGACTTTTGCTAAACATGTGCATTCTGTCTCAGAACAAGTAATATAAAGGAATTTGAAAGCAATATCGACAAGGTTTCTTGAGCAGCAAGAGAGATCCGCGAGTCAATTTTACAGGAATTGATTAGGCACCTTTGTTCACATATTTCAAAGCTTAAAAGTACAATCAAGGAACAGGTTGTTATAATCTTAAGACTATACTTTTTCGCATGGAAATAAATTATGGCCAATGCAAAAATAACTTAATTACAAGGATCAAACTCAACAGTTTACATATAAAGATGAAAGTTTCAAGAAACGTCTTTTAAAGACAGTCCTGAATGAATGGTATTGTCTGTCGAGGTACGGATTGAAAACCAGCTTTTTAAACATATCTTCACTTCTTATCCGCTTGCTGCTACTGCATAGAGTAAAACGCATTTCATCTAAATTATGTTCAGAATACGAAATGTCTCTCTAGCATTATTAATGGTGTAGCTAGTAATATGGGCTAATTTATGCTATGCAGGTTTGATATAATCACTTCAGGTTTCATATTGACAATTGATTTATAAAACATATATTTATACACAAGCAGCTGTTTAATACCGCTAGGTGAAATAATATTATTATCTTTCATCCTTTAAACAGAAACCATACACTCGCAATGTGCATGCTAAACCTCAAAAAGGAAGGAATCCCCCGAGCTAAGAACCAGTTACTGTCATTGCCATCATTTTTTATTGTGGATGGTATGTTGCTCGTGTTTCCTTTGCCAACCCTCTGTATGATATTCTGTTTATGTGCTTACAGTATAAGTAGATGTATTTTTTGGATAGAAATTGTTAGAACTGCAATTATGGAATTATTTGTTAAACAAAAACGTTTTAACTATTTTAACTATCCGGTGTATATATATATATATATATATATATATATATATATATATATATATATATATATATATATATATATATATATATATATATATATATATATATATATATATATTATTTGTGCCTAGATAACTTTCGAAGCAGATTAAAAGAAAATAAAACAGAAGTAATGTTTTTCGTAAATTTCTAATATGGAAAAATACATTATAGTCAATGCATTGGATTTTTTATATTAACTTAGTTTCACAGTAACTTCCAACGTGATTATCAGTCAGGATAAGGATTGTGTCGAGTCTGAATAATGAGAAAGGTCCTAGTATACAATTGTACTTACCCAGTAGAAAACGTATATGAACTTAGCACATGCGCCATGCCCCATACGTTTCTTTCAGAATGTATACCATTAGGTTACATAATTCACTATTATGGCTCGTAGGCTTTTAGGGAATTATAAACATTTTTCAGGATTTGCAAAAGGTCTATACAGGCTTGTTGAGACAAATGTATCTATAGGTTTAACTCATATTGAGATATCCATGTAGAGTTTTACAAACACAATGCTTATGTGTTTATTTGTTTTGTATATGTTTATTATTTGTCTTTGGAAGAGACTCACTAAGAGTCGAAAGCACTCGGACTACTTAGTTATTAGTATCGCACTGTTCGTCCTCAGTTTATTGCATATATATATATATATATATATATATATATATATATATATATATATATATATATATATATATATATATATATATATATATATATATATATATACATACATATATATATATATATATATATATATATATATATATATATATATATATATATATATATATATATATATATATATATATATATATATATATATATATATATATATAGAATACAAACCGTATGGTGATTAACAACCCTTTCAAGCGCACTGGATCAACCAAGGTATGACGCACGACAAAATTCCATTGAATCGTATGTCAAAATGGTCATGACTTATATAATGACAAAATTGTTTAGATGATCTTGCACATTTTATGCTGGAATATTTTCAATAACTGTTCTCTAAGTTATTTCAGATGTAATAAACTCCGCGTGTAAAAGATTTGAATGCCTAATGTTTTATTAAAAGAATAAGTAGCGAAAAATCCCATCCATGTTGCACTTTTTTGATACACAGTGCCAAAATAGTATGGTAACTTTCCAAACTTCGAGATATTTACATGCTCAAAATTTTCATTGCATTATTTTGGTATTAGTCAAGTTTTGAAAACCTGTCATATCTTTATTTTTGAATGAACATGTTGCGGCATGCCTTGAAATTACGAAGTTAGAATTATCTTCTGTGAATTGACTCCAACTTAATATAACGTCGAGCTCATCATTTCTCACTTTCTATATCACAACCTTAGATTATCTGAGCTAGCTTTAACACATAACTACATTTTCTTAATTTTCTTTTATTTAGGAAATATGAATCGTATTTTCTGCCGATTCGTTTTTTTTTCCTTAACCAATCCTAACATACGCAGTGCGAATCGTTATCATGGTATCACCAAGCTCACATCCAAAGTGTTTTCATTGGCTGAGACGATGTAATTCATAATTATTGCCATAAAATGATATCGCAATTACCTATTACATATTGAAATAAATTTTGGTTCAGCGATTGTACCAAATTCTTATTACGTTCTACGTATTCGTTATGAATGATTGCAGAAAATGTGCATATTAAAACTACAAGATTTAGTACAAAGGTCTTTGCATTTGCACATCTACTGTTTCATCAAATCTCCCATCGGTTACAAACATCAGTTAAACATTTTACTACAATCTTCTTTGACAAATCTCCAACATTTCAACGCGATAAACCGACTGAAAGAGAATTAGTGAGAATTGTTAATGATGACTTTTAAATAAATCGTTTGATAACGATATTTGTCTCAATATTCTGGGAATGGCATTGAGTAAATAGAGATGAGGCAATATCGTTTTGGAATTGAAAGCTATATAGTGTGCGGAAAGGACTTATATGAATGCCAAATAAATTTTATCTGTTACATTGTTTTTGCAACAAATAAGCAACAAATTAGCCATCGATAGTTATAGATGCGATCACATCTCCTACCCGGAAAAACAAAAAATATTGTAAGAACGAGAAAGTATTATTGACCTCGAGTCAATATCAGAAAAGAAGAAAACTGGTTTTGCATGGTTTCAGAAACATTTGATTGTATTTATACAGAAGCCTTAAAAAAATCTCAAAAGAATTATTTAAAGCATGCATTGAAGTTTGTATAGAAGGCATTATTCCAGAAAAAAAAATAGTATTAATTATAAGAATATATAGCGAACGCCCAAGCATGCTTTCTACCTGAACGGGTTTAGGATCATACTCTTTCTAAGTTTATAATTAAACGAATGTACTATATTATATATGTGTTGATTGTGAAACATCGAATTAAAGATTAAAGTTAAGCGGTATGATATAATGGAGCAAACAAACAAACACATTTATTTTTTGCATGATTTAATGGAATGTTATTTAATATAATATTGTGTCACTGACATTTTATTCCATAAAACTGTCAGTTAATCAATTATCAAAGTAACCTCGATTTTAAAACACATCTTTTCCTGCTACGTGTGGATTAAAGTTCTAGATGGGTGATCAGTTATGAGATCGCTGTCATATTACCATCATTTCCCGAGTAAATGTTCATTCTGATCAAAGTTTACAAGTACAATTTTCTTCTAAGAGAACTAAATTTTCTTTGTTTTCCATGGTCTCGGGTGAAATAATTACCATTTCCTAATGTCTTTTGCTAGACACAATAGCGACGAACATAATATATTTGTCATGCTTTCCAAGACAACAAAATACATTTCTTTCAGCACTATGGGGAACCAAGCTTGAAACCTGCAAATTAATGTGATTTTAAAACAATGTAATAATTTAATGAGTTAGAAACGCTTAATATGATAATTATGAAATATGTTTTTGTCATTGTGTTATTGTTGTTATTATTGACGACTCTAAGTTACCGACAAAAGAAGAATTTAACTCCATTTTAGCCAAATCAGGTATAACAGATGCGAAAGTATGGAAAAGATACAATTTTCAAAGATGTCGGCGACAACTATGATATTTGACTTACGATTGGTGCGCTGCTTGCTTATGTTTCGCAATATTATAGAGTATTATCAATTTAACATTATGCCTTAGATCCCAACCAGTGTATTACAACACCCAGCATATCATATGATGCTTTATTCATCATCCCTTGCAACACACGGGCTCATAACTGATATTCAGATGCATTTATTAATCCAAAAATGACTTTCCATGGTATCATAAACATCTTACAAATCGTGCAAAACGTGCGAAATAAGTGTTTGATATATGTATTTTACATCTCCATATAGCATAGTTATTATGCATTCATTCCTGTTCTTAGGTTCTTATGCATTCATTCCTGTTCTTAGGTTCAAATAGAATAATATTAATAAACAAATGAATAACATTGATAATGCGTCAGATATAGAATACATATTTAAAACTTGATATCGAATATGCCGATGGATTATAAAATATCCAATGTGATTGTCCTTTCGTCGTAGAGAGGATATTACGTAATGCGTAATTGCTGCCAAGCACATGTATAAACCACATATCGATTTAAAGGCCCAGAAAACAGTATAATTACTAAAATCTCACGAAAGCGTATTCAAAGTATGACTACAGTCATATCCTCTTGAGATTCCAAAACATAAGATACCATAATTATTCGTCTTAATGCTAATTTAACCCCATCCCCAAAATAGTATAAATGGCATTAGCCATTGCTTTGAGAGCATGTTAAATATGGATTTCCTGAAACAGTATAAAAGGTTATTAGGTGGGCAGTAGAAAATATATCTATTCAAAGTCACATAATAAAAACAACGACCTGCGCATCATGCAATAAGTTTGTTCCAAATTTGATAAATCAAATAAATTATGTTATGCATTAGAACAAGCAGTAGATTCTGGACACATTCTGAGAAAAGTTCCTTGCGAACTAATTTTTAATCAGTCCAGGTGGATTGCGAATGATATTACCTTATTTACGTTAGCTAAGACTAACTTTGATAATAACTTTTTAAGTTCATAAACAACTCGCTGTTTGGTAAAACAATGGAGCATATTCGATTTTCGATAGAAACTGTAAATGATATTTTCTCTGCCTGACATTGTATAACAGCCAATTTGCATCTAACTCATCTGCTGCTGGTTTCATATGTGACCTAAATGATGTTCATAAACATCACAGTTCACAAGAAATATTGACCTCTGCCACTGCAGGAAATAGTTTTTAAGAGTCGCCCTCTTGTATACACACTATAATGATATTTCGATCTTTTCAACACTCTTCGCTTCCACCCCTATTCATACTTACTTTATGGACAACCATTTAGTGCACCAGAATTAAAATAAACAACATAAAATATCAACCATGTAACTATCAAAAGATTTTTAAAACTTATTACATAATACATAGGGAAATGTACATTTATGTGGAAGTGTTATTTGTAAAACTGTAACAGCAATGATTGTTATTGTCACAAAATATGGGTGAGTACTGACAAAGTTGTATCATTCAGCTTACTGCACAAGCTGAGCAGACATCTGTCATTAAAGATCACCTGATTGTAAGATATCAATGAGATTACCATTAAGGTTGTAATATTCTTGTTTTAGCAAATTTGGATGGATATTGGTACATATGTGATATATATATATATATATATATATATATATATATATATATATATATATATATATATATATATATATATATATATATATATATATATATATATATATATCGTTTAAGAAAGCAAAAATTATGTTTAAATCTTTTTAGTTATGCAGAATTTATAAGAATAAGACAATTAGGTTTTGATATAAAATGATTCAAAATTAGAGTATTTTTCTAGCGTTTTGATTTTCTGTTCTCTTCTATATATGAGTGATGCGATATTGAAGGTCGTAATGTCTGCATTCTTCAAATAAGTAAATAAAAGCAATGACATTCAAAATATTATGTACCTCTGTTTTTGTTCTCTGCTCTGAATTAAAATCTATTTAATTTACACTTTAAATCAGATAAATGTGGGAAACAATCATTAAACTGATGCCTTGTCCATTCCATATAATGAAAGAAGAGTTTTTCCGATATCGCAGTAAAGCAAATAAATTCTGATGATGGCATATAATTGACGTCATGTTGGGAACTTAATGTGTGTAATGCAGAAAGTGTAATCAACTTGAAAAATGTATGCTACATCTATGGCATTCATTATGCCACCTGTGCCATCCAAAGGAAACGTATGAGAATTTAACAAATGCATCTGTAACCATCCATGAAAAGGGGAGGTGCAATGGATTTTTGTTGAGAATGGACGATCAACATAAGCTTGAAAGTTCATGTCAGCCTACGACTCTTTAAACAACTAACAGTGTAACAGTGTTATATTAAAAATAAGAAATTGTGTATAACACAGCTTTCAAGTCAACACATGTTAAGCCACAAAACAACATTAACATTAACATTCTTCAGAATAACATTTTGACTCTATTTGCTACCAAATAACCGCTCCGGTTACCAAGTGGTTAGAGCGTCCGCCTCGATCCCCAGACGAGTCATACCAAAGACTTACAAAAGTGGTACTAACAGCTGCCTCGCTTTGTGTCCGGATAAAGTAATTTGGTGCTACATATCAGCAGTATAAAGTCCCAGTGCATGACATCTCTATAAACTGCCACACTGCAGTCATTGTAATTGTTGTGATATGACTGATTTTTTTTAAAGATACGTTAACAATCATAATCCCATCACATCGCATTTCATATTTCCTACCTCAAATTTGATCTCTTGACAAAAATAGTACTCCTGTGATTTGACTCTTGCCCAATGTCACTAGACATTAGATGACAATTTATTATAGGTATCGCTATTTAGACACGATAATGATTACATCTATGAAATTACATTATTCAGTAATAGTGGCATTTATGAGTTTGTTTTTAAAATAGGGTACTTGTCAGCAGACACCCACATTTCCTTGAAATGAAATACTGACGCAGAACAAGTTACTTATGGTCATGTCGTGTAAATAAGATAAGTACTCGATAGTTTGTGCTGTGCAGGAACAAACAGTAAACATAAACTGATGAGATTACATTGAACCAATACCGTTGGAAACTACCATATCATCAATGATTTTTTACCAGTCCTATAAAACCAAAATGGTACTAAACTTAAAACGACTATTCTGGAAGAAATGTAACGTCCCCAATAAAATTTATATTAGTTCGTATATATATATATATATATATATATATATATATATATATATATATATATATATATATATATATATATATATATATATATATATATATATATATATATATATATATATATATATTCGTATATTACGTTACTGCCGTGCATGGTGAAAGATAAAAGGAAAAAGGTAAGTTATATGACATAAGAGTAATGATAGGAAAATCAAAAATATGTTAGTTTGTGCCAGGGTATATTTATGAACCTCTAGATTGATACCATAGTGGCGATAATATACGGAACCTCAAATGTCATAATCCTGAGAATCACTAGGTCCAACTTGTTGATGACCAGTTCATTAGACTATTATTTTGGAAAGCTCCTGCTTGCGAGATACCAAGGCAGAAGCAGCTGCAATTATTGATGGTAATTTGTACCAAGTCCCTATCGTACATGGTAAGAAGCTGAACTTTAAATAATTTCACTTTGCTAACTTTAATTGGAACTTTTTATGTTATTTGCTCTAGTTTGACTATATTCCTGAGTCAGGTATTGGTCCGCTGATATTTCCACTAGTTTTATTTTGCATTCTTGTACAATATGTCAGCTGGGCAATGGTTTACCTGGATTCTAGTGGCTCCCACTGGAGATGGTTTTACAGTGCACTGTCACTGCTATTGTTACAATATCTATTTGTGGTGAATTTAACTTAACAGCTCTCCTCTTAACTATATCTATCTTAGATCTTTATCATGTGGATTCCACACAATTATGCAACACTCATGACATGGTTTAACCAGAATGAGATATGATGCACCTATTACTTCATTGTTTATTTGAAGGTTACGGCATACAAAGCCAAAGTTTATGTTATCTTTATTTACTATCTTGTCTATGTGTCGTTTCCAAAAGTGGTCTCTGCACAATTCAACCCCGAGATATTATGATGCATGTTCACTGTTTAACTTTCGCCCCGCAAGAGTATTTTCGGACAAGATTAGTGATTTCTTCCAGTTGATTTTAGGATGCTGCATTTTTCTGTGTAGAACAACAATCCCAAATTTCTTAATCAGAGCTCATGTTGGTTCAGGTCTATATGGAGGATCTCACAGTCCATGGAGGCATTTATTTCCAAGCACACTATACAGTCATCTGCAACAAACAATTGTTGTTTTTTGTATTTGACACATGCAGGTAGATCACTGATGAACACCAGGAAGTGGTTTGGACACGAAACACTCCCTTATGTTATCCCACTAACCACCGGTGATGGATCTGATGTTGCTATATTTACTATAACTCTCTGCGATCTGTTTGTCAGGAAATCTCTGATCCATTTTTGAGTATTACTCCTGATGCCAAAGAGGTCCAATTTACAGAGGAGTCTTCTATGGCGGACACCACATGAGTCTGCAGTTGTAATAATAATCATAACTTTCGTCGTACTTTATTGATAAAACTGCAGACTCCTGATAGGACATGATCGAAAGCCTTACTGAATTCAATGACAACAAGGTCATTCGGTCATACGCATTCCTGCTGCCAAAGGATTTTACGAGCTCATCCACTAGGGTTATGAGCTGTGTTTCATACAGTTTCTTAGTAACGGTTACAGTATTCTACGACTACTGAATGTAAACTAATACGATTGTTCTACTAAACCGCCAAAACTGATAACGATGACAAAAGGGTATGGCGTGGATACTGCATGGTTTAATTTCAATTCCAGTATGAAAACTTATCCTTTAAATGACATACCTGTACAACGAATTCATGGTAACGGTTTAAGTAATTATCATAATAATAAAAATAGTAATAATAAAAATAAAACTTCTACTGAAATAACAATAGGATTCAATTCAAACAATCTTCGAAAATAGATATCGCTACCATTGGTGGTCTATTATTTAAAATCAAATTATAATGTACTGCTAAAGTAAAACAAACAACAACACGTGATTAGCATCGCGGAAATCAAATGTAAAACGAATTACTAGTAACGGTCGGAAAATTATAGTAACACAAACATCGCTGTTATTTTTGTTTTAAACACAATGTTCATTGAAAACTATCGTTCAATTAAAGTCATTTGCATATTTGTATAACTGAATATTTAATGACTTGCAGGAATATCCCGATTGATTAGCTGAAGAAAAGAGTGCTGTTTTCAAAGGGAGACAATACCGTTCCATCTTGTTTAAAAAGCGTGTCAGGATTGTTGTTATAGTTGTTGTAGTTGTAGGGTTTGACGCCATTTTTCAGCATAAGATGGACTATACATGGCGGCGAGTATTAATGGTGGAAGAGGAACCCTGAAAAACCCAGAGAGGAGCCACCGATTGTCGATAATAGATGGGTACTAGTGCACTGACTGTACTGATTTTCAGACTGTCTGTAATAATGCGAAATTGTAGAATCTCTTAAGTGATTTCTAAGTTTATCAGTGAGTTCGTTTTATCTTCATAGTGATTTCTAGGAGTATTAGTCTGTCTGTCTGCTTAATGAAATAATCTAAAGCCGTACTGAATCTTTACATTATGTATATACGGCTTGGTAAAAACCCACCTTTTGCGTTTTCAGACTGAAGAATAGTTTGCATATAATGTACTAAGCTCTAATAATTGTTTGTATAAATAAACAGTAGTTTTTGTTTTTCGGTACAAAAAAAAACGGTAATATATTTTAGATTTCGTTTTACAATTTATAATAATGTTTATCAAAATTATAAAATTGATGTGCTATTTAAAATCTAGTTACTGGTAAGTATATAATAATTTCTCAAACATATATATGTAACCGGATTTCATAGCTCAGAGGAGGAATGTAGGTTTCTTGTACTTAAGGTCTGTGGTTCGAATCCTATCACTGGCATATGTAGGTGATTATGATTCTGGATTTTAAAAGATGGGGGACTTTTCAGCATCTCCACGGTTTTTCATATAATCTTTCCACACGATGAACAACGTGCGTTTTTCTCTTACCCCAAACTTTAATTTGGTGGGGGGGTTATAGGAAACCGCAATGCCTAGACAGTCCTCTGAATCTCGTTTAGTTTCCTTTAGTGATTCGCTTGGATTTGTCTGTGCAAGGATCTACCTAAAATAACCAGTAGCCATTGTGAGATCTTTAAATCAATTGAACGGTACACCAGATAGAAACATTCAGAAAGAATGTTGTCAAAAAAGTTTTGTGTGGTGCTAGTAAAGGTAAAAAAGACAATATCATGGAAACGACCTCTCAAAGGAAAAACAGGCAATGAATGGGTCTTTATAGAATGGTAACTGTTTATAACGCTACTAGTTATTTTTTTATATTTTGTTTTGTATATTTAGTTTATAATATATGTGTACGGATAGCAAATTTTTGTACATGTAGACAGTATGAAGACATTTTAAGATAGGTATGTGTCTGATTCAATTATTATAAAACTCATTAACTCAGACATATTCACTCAGAACAAATGTGTCATGATTAACGAGTTTGCAGTGTATATATTACTCCTAAAGCCATCTTGGTGATTGTCCCAATTTGTTAGGGGGTCTCCTTTGATATGTATCCGTTGAATATAACATCAAGCTTGCTTTAAATATGATGGATTAGTTATGCAGCAAATTATAAATACCTGTTAACCTGTTTGCTAAATCTCGACGTACGTATGGGAAAGATGTGTGCCGTAATGTCCTTTGTTGGTATTATGGTTCCTATATACTTAAATCATGCCCTAATTCTGAAATAGTATAAAATGGTTTGATCACTGTAGATTAAACTCACCAATGAGTTCATAATGGCTATCTTTTGGCTTGCACTTTAACATACATGAAAACAATATGGCAAAAGACAAGATAAAGACCAGCTGAAAAGCAGGGAAATCTGCATTTCTCTGAATGTTATTATAATTCTATTTCTGAGAAACCAATGGTTCGGCTCTTAAATTCGACTCACTTGTAAATCTGCCATTTATTTTATTGTTTTCATTAACGTTGTTTTGGAAACATGTCTTGCTCGGTAAGTGTTTTAAGACTAACTGTTTTAGAATTTACGCTCAGTAAACTCTATGTCTATGCATATATATATACTTATATATATAAGTAAAAATAGATGTCGCTTTGGCTTGTAGACTTTTAGGGAATTATACAACGTTTTCAGTTTCCGCAACTAGTCTATACAAGCTGGTTGTATTTATAGTTTTAGCACATGTGAAGACAGAAATGTAGAGGTTTACAAACACAACGTTTTTGTGTTTATTTGTTTGTCGTAACTATGTGTTGTATTTGCCTTTGAAAAAGACTCATTAAGAGTCGAAAGCGCTTAGGCTAGTTAGTTACTAGTTTCGTACTGTTCGTCGTCAGTTTATTGCATATATATATATATATATATATATATATATATATATATATATATATATATATATATATATATATATATATATATATATACAATTATTCATTGATAAATCTTATCATTGTGGAATTTAATTTGAGATATGTTTTGAGTCAGGATTTGAACATGATCTATCTTACAATATGCAGTCTGTACAAATATATTTTGAAATTAACAGCTTCTGCTTACGTACGATACAATAAGGAATTATTCATCATTTCATCATTTATTATAATTCATTGGCATTTAGTTGATGAATTGCATCACAACAAATGACAAAAGGTACATTGTTCTGTATTTTATGTTTCCTACTATACCGATTGACGTGAGGCCCAGTTCGTATTTGTGTATTTATTCTTGTTTCAATTGTTTCTAATTTCTAAGTCTTGCTGCACTTAATGTCTAACTTTCCCTCCCCCACCAGAAACATATCTAGACAGCAATTATTGAAATATTGATCGTGCTGTCTTCTTCTTCAGATTCTTGCATTATAAAGCACTTCTGGTGTTCGTCCAAAGTAAGCAGATCATAAAAACTGTTCAGGCTTTTACAAACGTAAAATTTCTATATTGCTCTGACTAAGGCCTTGATCATTTAACGACTCGTTAAACCTGGTTTATCTAACTTCACGGTTACACACTAGTTTGGCGGCTCTCTCTCTCTCTCTCTCTCTCTCTCTCTCTCTCTCTCTCTCTCTCTCTCTCTCTCTCTCTCTCTCTCTCTCTCTCTCTCTCTCTCTCTCCTTTCTTCTAAATAGCCATTTTACTTTCAATATTTCCAACAGTGACAGTAGTATATGGGGTCACCTTAGCGACAATGGAAAATACATTATATTGCAGAACACACACAGCCCCTGGGCCACATTGTCGACAAGATCTTTGGCGACAAATTCGCTTGGCAACTATAGCTACAATGGGAATTTTGTATTAGCACTTTGAGACTGTAAAGCGACAAGAGGAATGGTTTAGGTAAGATGACATCACGGTACTGGCCACAGCAACACTGTAGCAAGGGGCTGATCGTAACACACATATAGCTACTACCATAGGGAGAAACACATACAATAGAGATATAGAGGCATAGTAAGCACAGAGATATAACAAATATATATGGCAAAATTTTGAAAATAAAAATTCTTTTCGAGTCATGAATGTGACACTGAAAAGGACCGTTGCTTGTTATGTTAACATCATTCCATTAACCTACAAGATATCTCATAGGTCTTCTTATCTTCCTCAAATTCCTTAATGCTTGTCTTAAAAAGTGGCATTAAAAAGGGCCTTGTCGCTTTTTCTTATATTTAAACTTATTTTTCCTCTACCAACTTTTATTTTCTGCTTCTTTTTTCTTTCATTTTCTTCTTTCTTTTCTACATTTTCATTACACTCCCCCATCCTCAGTTTTTCTTCTGCATCTTCTCTTTCATTCGTTTCCATCCTAACCATTTAATTTAATATATCCTTCATTTTCTTTAGGGACTATATGCCCCAAACTGCATTATAACTAACATTTCCTCTGCCATAGCTCGTGTGTCCTCTACTTCTTGCAATCTGACATCCGTTGCCAGTTACTGGCCATGTCTGACTATTCAGTGTTGAATTGCGCGAATGACGTATGCTATTATTTTATATACTTCAACCACGTAGGTGAAGGAAAACATTGCTTACACTCAATTTGCATAACTATAATAATAGTAATAATAATCGTATTATTATCTTTATCATTACTATTAATAAAAATAATAAAAATAATAATGATAATAATAATAATAATAATAATAATAATAATAATAATAATAATAATAATAATAATAATAATAATAATAATAATAATAATAATAATAATAATAATAATAATAATAATCATTATTATTTAATAATAATAATTATTATCATCATTATTATCAGTATTATTATTATTAGTAGTAGTAGTAGTAGTAATATTATTATTATTATTATTATTATTATTATTATTATTATTATTATTATTATTATTATTATTATTATTATTATTATTGTTGTTATTCAAAGTTTGATTTAAGACTTATTTCAATACTAAACAAAATTTGCATTACGAAATACAGTAATAAGCAATCTATAACCCCATGTCAATATATAGCTTAAATGTTAAATATATATTAGGACACTCGCACATGTAGCACTTGGGTAAAAAATGCACATGAATTCAGTATCTTATTCTAAAATTAATACTTATTATATATTTTTCAGCTATGGTTTCTTAGGAAATTGAATACGCTTTTCAAGAAAGTTTATTGTTCTGAGGATGAAATTAATTTTAAAGTGAACAAAGTTGAGAGCATGTTCCACAGAATTTAGTGTTCTACATTGACAATAATTTTACTCTACTTCTAAATATACTACGAAAATACAATGACCATAAATGCATCATTATCCCCAGCAGTAACATTAATAATGAAGAAACATTATAAATTATATACATAATTACTGAATCATTTTAAGCATTCTACACGTTTAATAGAGCAATTATTGCAAGGTAGGTCTCATATTGTTTGCCTGTTTATTGTTTCATTGTATTGAGATGGCCCAATTACATGTTACATGATTACTTGTTGCGGAACAATGACATTGCCATATTTCTTCAATATGTATGTTCGTGTAATAGTCAATGGCGGATTCAGCAATTTCGTTTAAGGGTGGATTAAAGGTAGATGCTAAACAGTTATGTAAGGATACTATATGACGGAAGGTATACAACGCATATCTAGTTTGAAGTTGTGTTACACAATACCATCTGATGAGACATATAATGGTCAATACAGTTTGATCAGAATATAAGACAAATAAAGACGTTTAATAACACAGCTTTGTTTTTGTAAAGTAATTTAAATAAAACGAGATTTGTTAGTTGTGACTAACAAAATGGATAAATGAGTGAATTTATTTTGAATACTGACTTTTAATGCTATCATAATTGGGTCAAACAAAATAAATATTAACCGCCGTCATTGTTCTCCCACATTACTCACATTCATCAATTTATCCATATATCCCTCCGTCCTTCCATCCATCCATACAACTCTCAATCAATCCGTCTCTACCTCTATAAACTTCCCCATTTCAACCATGAAACCATCAAGCAAGCCATGTAATGCTAATGTTTATTTCTTTATGGAGAAGGGTGGGACTGCATGACACATTACTACAGCTGCAATTATTGCATATTACA
Organism: Potamilus streckersoni; assembly: GCA_016746295.1. NCBI lineage: Eukaryota > Metazoa > Mollusca > Bivalvia > Unionida > Unionidae > Potamilus > Potamilus streckersoni. Next base: position 98,792 of record JAEAOA010001921.1, read on the forward strand.
ATATTAACTTTAGCATGATGTTAGCAAATGTGCCATCTTCAAGTTATACCCATACTGGCTGCAGTGTTGCCTATTTTTATTGATGGAATTGAGTTAAAGTCTGATGTGATACGCTTTCATACACAAACTATTGTGTTAAACATGAATTAATCAATACATTTTGCAATGTTATTCCATCTCATCTAGCCGTCTGTCTACATGCTTCTCTATCCGTGCGTTAGTCCCAGGATTCTTATATACAATAGCAAAAGCCTGTGTAATGTTACAATTCTGTCTTTGGAATTAAATCACTTTAGGTATGTGCATACATTTTTTAGAATATTTTCTCCAAGAGACGTTGAAATATATTTTCCATATACGAATTAGCATCAATAAATCATTACTCAATGTTCACTAACACAAAACACAAACGGACTAACAAGCCATATTTTTTATATTCCACAAAACACAACTTACCTTTTGATGAATGCCAGCATCTAAAGAAAGTGGAATAACTAAACTAGAATTGGACTACATTCGATGATACTGAACTGGAAGTAAGAAGGGTGACCAAAGCCCACTTCAAGCTGGCTTCGATGACTTGACAGTTACTCGCTAATGTCGAGAACTCCAGATAAATTGCCGTGCTCACATATGCTCTAGTTTCCAAACGCATTACAGTATGCTTGGCGTAGGAATATACACGCATATTGGAATATTACCTCGCGACATGTTAATCTAATGATATAATAATAATACTAGTTTTATTATGCACTTGTTTCTATATTATAACTGCAGCTGTCTCGCTAATTAAATAATCCAGAGAGTAGACCTTTGATGGTTACTCCATTGTTTTGAAGTTTTCTGTTTGATGTGTTACAAATTTTTTCTGGAGCACACCATAACGCAACGGACCCTGGTTTAGTGTCATTCACAATAGCTCCACTAAACGTTTGCCCTATCAAACTGCTACCATGCATGATCTTCTTTCCCTTGTGCAGTTTATATTGTTTGTATAATTATAAATACTACAAATTCATATTTGACTCAAAATCATTGTTAGTACGAACACTGAATTAGAATTATTTCAAACGATATGGTTCTCTATGTTCTTTACTGTCTCAAAATTTTAAGGACCAACTATACGCGTATATTACTTTTCAAAAGATTTTTATTGTCTTAGTAATGTAGTGATTTTTAATAGGAGACGAATTATCCAAAATATATGCAATGTGCCACACACACACACACACACACACACACACACAATATTGCCTAAAGAGATGGAGTGAGAAAGAGATGATTATGATTAGGACATATTATACAATGATTGTTTTAAATAAAATATGTTTCTTAACTTGTAATCCGTTAGATAAGCAACGAAAAGGGCTAAAAAAAAAGCTTCCTCGCATCTGTATCCTAAGTTTGACCAAATATTCTTTTGATAAAGTTAACATGTCAGGTTTTCTGAAATTTACTGTAACAATTCGTGATGCCAAATATTGCATTTGTTCTAACCTATCCGACTCATGTTGACAACACCGTGAAAAACAGAATCTACATTCTCCACTAATCATGGTGTTAAAAGTAGCAAATATAACATGTCTTACATCCGGATTAATTTTAACTTTTTATACGCTTTGGGATCCTGTCATTTCGAGCAGTCTCACAAGCATCATATATTTTTTGATGTCTGCATTCTCTCTTACTAAGACTTGCACCACCTTAATATTGTGTAAACCTAATTATTATTCTATCAAAGTTATTATCAAAGAAGGATAATGACAAATCTGGAGTAAACAAAGACACGTCTTAATGACTGGATCAGACTTGATTCGTTATTGGTTAAATAGCATTCCATCTTTAAGCCCTATGTACAAATTATATTGTTTGATGTTTGCAAACTACCAAATATTCTTCAACGGATATATATATATATATATATATATATATATATATATATATATATATATATATATATATATATATATATATATATATATATATATATATATATATATATATATGTGTGTGTGTGTGTGTGTGTGCGTGTGTTTGTGTGTGTGTGCGTGTGTGTGTGTTCATTCGGAGCATTTTTAAACACCTATTTTAAACTAGCAGAAGTAACTGTATAACATGTCTATTTAACAGATACAATACTGTCTGTATCACTACACTTTTGCTCACATAATTCATTAACCAATACAAATAATGAATTAGAACGATCTGCATTGTTTTCATGTTCCACCCAAATCAGATCGCTGATGTAACGAGACCTCTTCACACCAAAACCAAATGTTTTGTAACTAAAACATACATAAGTGCTCATTAATGCCACTAATAAATTATACATTTCCAAGACAGATCTTAATTTTAGAATAATAAAAAAGTATTTGAAGATCATAAAGCTGTCATATTTAGGAGTGATAATTGTAATTGATTTATGGTATGTAAACAACTTTGTTTAATAACCTTTGGAAATTGCTAGAGAAAACATGAATATTTTTATAATACCCATATTTTTCCAGTTACTGAAACTTATTTCACGATATGTTTAATATTGTTTCACGATGAGCGAAACTGCTCTCTGGAACTGTTAGCAAGATTTATGAATGAACTGATTGTAACCTTCAATTATTTTGACGTACCGTATGATAAATGACGTTGAAAAAGCATTACATGCTTACAAGTAAGCAAAAGGTAATATATCAGAATACGCATAAGTATTTGTAACCAAATATGTCGGTCCTATACGTTGAAGTCAGGCTTGCAATATCAATTGTGACTTTCAAGTCAAAATACTGAACAGCATAGGTACAGTATTTGATATTCTTAAACACTGATATGGAATATGTTTCATGCACACATAAAATCATAATATTTATTAACGGTTTTCTAGAAAAAAGTGAACAGTATATTTGCATCATTCTTCTTGGTGTTATCTTACCTCTGTTAAGTTGTTCTGATTTTTCTAACAGCGAAGAATTTTACTAGTATGCCTTTTTTAAATATTTGGCCACAGTCATAAGGATAGAGATCGATAAGGTGGAATTTTTTCGTGGAACAAAAAGTGGTAGGGTGTTTATTGGAAGGATGCTTCTATTAGAGTAAGAACGGTAACTTTGTCTAAAGTCAGCATACATTACTTATTGAGCAAACCTCTAAAAGTGACAGAGCAAATTAAATAACTTGTGTATTTATTTGCAATTCGCAAACTATATACATTGGCAAATATTTCAATTTGTTTTCACGCTATTTCACATGGGGTTGCTCCAGTGCAGTCCTCAATTCCAGATGCAGACCCTATGCACCTGATTAGGTTCTTGGGGCAAGCACGAGTCCGAGTACGTGTTCCTGGTACGTTGAAGCACTTCGAGGAACAAGCGCTCCAGGAGCTCCATCCTGACCACTGTTGCAATCTACTTACCCAGTCTCGTCCTATTGAATAAAAACTTAATCACTATATTATCTACCACACATACTGTAAATGTGTCTATTTATTAAAAAGAACTAAATCGAATATTCAATCCGTGCATCATATATTCGCTCTACCAGTTCGTCGTAAATATCTTGTTTTTTATTTATATATTCATTTCTATATTTTGTCTGTTTGAGCCCACAAATTGCTAAGCCATCATTACAAGATATATTGGATCGGTTTGAATCTTTGATGAAAAGGGAATGGCTCACTTATTAAATGAATTTATATACCTCAGTTTCAACTAGTGATGATATTAATTGTACTTTTGCTACATTTCCCAGGCGTTGCTTAGATGCCAAAATACATAATTAATATTACTGAAAAAATTAAAGATATTATTAATTACATTACTGTCAATAATACCACCAGGCCTGATGGTGTAACTCATAATAGTAGCACCCGTATCAATAATTTCAAATCAATGATTAAAGAGGAGAAAAAGTTTCAGATACGTGGTAATTTGTGCACATTCTTCCCATTGATAAAAAATGATTTTTTTAGTGTAGATTGTAACATTGTAGCTAAACCAAATGTTAACATAAGCTAGCAAATACGTACGGGGAGATAGTAGTCTTAATGCTGTAGTTTCATTGGTTAGAACGCATTTTCCGTTGGAACTATAATACTAATTATTGCACACTTAGATCAGAAGTGTATACAATGATAGAGACAGACAGACAGACAGACAGACAGAGAAAAAGGCAGTTACATAAGCTATTATAGATATAACGGTTTGTGCTCAGAAATGTTTAACATCAGTTAACTCAGCTCGATCTCTTTTGCGAACGTTTGAAATTATCAAAAAGTTACACTTTCTAAAATTTTAATGCTAAAGTTCTATTTCAAGTCATAATATTACCTATGACCACGAACAGTACAATAACAATGGGAGTCAGCATTGGTGAAAGTGCAAGTGCACCAGGCGGCCCGAACATGATAGCTTGATCAACTGTAAGACTGAAAAACAAAGGAACTGAGGGTTAAAGATCTCTGTTGTTATTTGATCGAAGAGACCATTTCTTAATGGAACATACCTTTAAACAATGTCGTCTTCCCCTACCTGTTTGCATCTTCGATCATTTTTGTAGTATATGCTAAGAAATAATCCAGGTTTACATCCTATAAATAATACATGTTAGATTCTGTACTGAATAATTCATCTATGAAGTTCTTGAGCCATGAGATTTGTGTGGCAGGTTTCCGTCAGAGTTTGTAGGAAGAGCCAGAACAAAGAAAATATTAATCAAGAGATAATTGCCTTAGTTGTAGTATTTTATAAGCAACTATATGATTCTCAAATTGTGGCTCGTTTGATTCATCAATGTTTTTTTGTACCACTAGTCTGTTTGAGCATCTTGACCGCCCACAAAATGAAAATTAGAAACGTAGAAGACAAATCTACAAATATTAGGTTTAAAATTGATGTTCATTATAATCAAGATTTTACATAGGTTCTTTAGCCGATATTTAAAAAAAAATCATTTCCTTTCTCTGGATTCAAAGGTGAAATGGTTAGTGTTAGCGCTACATGTACCTACAATATGCAGCAGGCTGATGTAGATGCTCAAATAATCTCTACGTGTCCTTGCGCTGTTAATTATACAGAGGAAAACTTGTGATAAATTCTTCCAATGTGATCTTTGATTAATTATCGATGTAACGGGTACACATGTTAATAGCGTCTTTCACAATTGGTAACAAATAATATAGCGTTTTGCTAGAGAACAAAACAAAATAATCATCTCAAATACATCAGGCACTATCAACCTTGAACAAAATTGAAATGAATAATCAGTCAAAGCACCACACGAGGTCTATGTATCGTGCATTTAAAAAAATATTACATTTATTTCAAGTGTGTAAACAACAATGTTTGAGTAATCTGTCTTACTGTACTTGTTAATAACATGTCATTACTACAAGTAATTCATAGAAAAAGGAAGAATTTGATATAGTATAATCTTACATTTGCAGTGAATTGCGTATAGAACAAGGTACTACTGGAATGTCGAAAGGATCACCGCTCAATCTCTTTCACATTAGATATATAGAAAGTTGTAATAAAAGTACGTTGACGTGATAATGCAAGAGGGTATACGATAAGCATGCTAAGATTTTATACATAAAGCTGCAATAGTGGAAACAAACACATAGTATGTCGCAAATGCAGCCTACAATAACGTAATCAAACTAAGATGTCATGCAAGAATGAGGAAAATTGTAATCCAAACAAAGACGCCAAAGTGCACGCCAGAACAGAGCAAACAGACCATAATGTTGACATACACAAAGTAGAATTCTTTAATCAGAGTGAGACGTGATAAAGCACGCTTGAAGGGTGTAATGAGCGTAATGAATTCAAATAATAAACTTGTATATTGAATTCAGACTAAGATATCATAAAGTAGGCTAGAATAATGTAATAGGATTAATGTGTTCTCATAGTTCAAGCTGGAATAATGAAATGAGGATGAAGTGTTTAAATGAAGCTAAATTAGTATAACCAAATTGAAATATCAATCCAAACATATTGGTTGACTTTCCGTTGATAACACGAAAACTGTAAGATATAAAAAATAAAGCAGAACAATTTAATGCGTTTGTCTGGCGACGACGTAAATCTTACTATATTGATAAGTTCCATAAAATTAGTTATTTACTCTACTGATTTCAACCTTACTAAAGCTTTATTTGATTTTCCAGTACTTGGGATTGTTTTTAGGTAATCTTACAAAATTCGAATAGTCATTACCAACTGATGCATAATTACATGTGCAAATGTTTGTCCCCAACGTGTTTTTACCTGCTCATTTAAGATTCACTTGCGATATTTACATAAAAACGTTGGTACAGGGACTGTTAAAACCTTATTTTTCCTCGTTTACATAGAGGACATAGATCAGCCTTGTAAACTAATAAGCAATGAATTCATAACCTAATAAACCAAACCCTGTTGGCCAAATTACAACGTTTCGAATGTATTTGCTGCCTTTCTTTACAGACGATTGCTAAGGTGCTACCCACTATAGCAGGAGAAGAAACCTATGACGAATCTTTCAAATCACTGTGTTATTTTTTTCAACTAATATGTATGGCCTTCTTTGAGTAAGGTTTTTTCCTTGATCAGTAGCAACAATATATATATATATATATATATATATATATATATATATATATATATATATATATATATATATATATATATATATATATATATATATATATATATATATATATATATATATAAAATTAATGAGTGAAATTGCATACATTTTTTTAATGTAGTTACTTTAAAGCTAATGTTGCCCTAGTTGAAGTTTATTAGATGGTGGAGCAGTAAACGATATGTGTTTAAACCAGATCAAAAAGAAAATGTGATGAATTATATGTACTTTATATATATATATATATATATATATATATATATATATATATATATATATATATATATATATATATATATATATATATATATATATATATATATATATATATATATATATATATATATATATATATATATATAATCCCGTTGTCGTTGGTCTCGATGCATTCTGCCCGAAACCTTTTGTTTCTCTTTCTTTTCATTCGCATTTTTTTACTTTAGAGATCAGTTTCGATTGTACAAATCTTGTTTTCGTCCATGCAAGTAGCTGTAACATACGAGTAGATTTAACAGTGAAATTGTAAAAGACACTATAGTAAATTTGTATTTGAATATAATATTAAAACTAATAAATAGGAAACTAAAATGGATCAGATACATCGCAAAATTGTCATGTTCATTTTATTGTTAAAAATTGTTATTAAAACGAATATAGAGTATACAGAATTTTCATTTAAGTCACGGTTTTATGTTTTTTAAGCAATTTTTGCGAGGAGAAGAAGTCATGACCGTACTTCAGAAACTGGTACAATAGCCAATTACCTACATTAAACGTCTTAACGAACAGTATATAGTCGATGTTATAGTGTCATGGATTAATTTCTTAAGATAAACGATATCTTGTTTCTTAACACTTGCAGTTCGCAGGAGTGTCTCGCATAAATGTGTTGAGTCATTTTCGATAGGGCTAGTTTGGTAGATTAGATCTTTTGGGTCATTTAATGTAGTAAGTGGCTTTGTAAAATTGTAATAAAATCTCATGTAAGTATGAAGTAAGGAAACCAAAAAGAGAGTGCTATTAGTATCACTTCGCTGGTCGATCAGTATTAGATTAGAGGAAATGTATTAATATTTTTGTGTAGCCTCTACGGTCCAAAAATAAATATTAGTGATAAATGTTACCAAATGCTAACAAGATGTCTGAGGGATAAATCAGTCATGCAAGTTTTAATTGTGTTGGTCAGGAAAACTTTTCACATTAGGTTACCTGTCTACAGAAGTTGAACAGCATACACAATATTTTATAATTATTATTTCTTGCATGGAATATATATATGTATATATTATATATATATATATATATATATATATATATATATATATATATATATATATATATATGGGGGTTCCTTTATTACGTAAAGACTAGCAATTATTTAAATTTTCCATCTTTTATATTTTCCCATAACCACCGTTACCATAGTTTAAAACGCTTTTTCTTATATTTATCAAGCACTTCAGAATAGTCTGTGTAATATTTCATCTGATGTTAAACATTTTGAAATTCAAAATTATACTCAAAGTGTAAAATAAAATTAAAGTTTAAAAAACTTACTATAAGACTTTCCAATGCCGATTTACAGGCAAACCAATGCGGCAGGTTCTCTAAATGCGACCCAGGTTTAATATCTTCAACCCTTGAGCAACAGTGAGTAGACTATAAATGTACGCTTCTTCGTGGCGTACATTTAATTAAACAGCTGACTGTAATTGTTCTCACATATATTACATAAGAGCAAAATTATTTTAATTTAAAATACAATAAACTGTAAACACTTCATAGTTTAAAAGATAACCATGTGACATAATACTATTTACAATAGCCCATATTAAGTGCAAAGACCGATCCCTTTGGAGGACGTGCACATTATCATAATTCACCCTGTAAGGATACTAAAATTGTTGGAATAAGTGTAAACTAATTATTTGTGAAATTCGACTTCCTCTTATCTTGCCTGCAGGTGAGTTTGTGGCATTGATTTGTGAGCATAGTCCGAACAAATTTTTAATTTCAACTTTAAATTGTTGTCGTTACTCTATATGTAATGTAAATCGCTTAAATTATTAAAACATATGTGTTCAAAAACTAATTATTTCGTAATATGCACAATTAAAAGTCCACATTGTCTTCCGAAGTGACAGTGAAGTGTCTTTGAAATCAATTGACAACCTTTTCGATAACTTTTAGTTTGATAATCCCGATAGACTTTTAGGAGAGCAAGAGAAACGATTCATGTATATGAGAAAGACCATGGAATGTGCTCAAATTGAAAGGAATATGAAACTTCAGTGACATATATGTTTTACTTTTATGGAAATGAATCTGACAAAAAGAATATTTTAGAAACTATAAACTATAAACTATAAATTCTGGAGCAAACAGAAACTCTGGCACATTGGAAGAAAGTAAACAAATACATCGACGAGAAAACACAACTAGGGAACACATGCAAAACATGAACAACATCACCGACAACATCATACAATCATCAAATTATCAGCGAAAGAACATTACGATCGGAAATCTTTAAAATCGAAAGATCCTACGAAATTGAAAAGCAACAGAAAACATCCGAAAACATCACCACATAGACCAGTCATGATAAAATGGAATTTCGCATGTCGTATTACATTGTTAAAGATGAAGTACAACAACTGGAAAGCAGGGCAAGGAAGACCTTCACAGAGATAATCAAATATGGGAGATTCGTATCATAATGACAAATATAGCGAGAAACCAGATCACGTTTATACAATATTTCACATGGTGAAGTTTAAATCAAACTTAATCAACTTTTATTCTATCCAGTTTAGCTGTTGAAATCAATAAAATTTGGAAACACGTACTATTCGATAGCCCTCAAACCCGACATCATAGTAATATTTAAAAGGAAGAATTGGAGTCTTTTCGGAATCTATTTTGCGGCGAGGTATTGTGATTAGGACCACAGTTGAGTCACACACTCTTAATATTTTTTATCATCAAAGATATCACCATTAAAGATTCAAGCATCAATTAAAAGATGTAACGTGCTACAAACAGTGAATGGAGGCCCTTTATTAGAACTTAAATTTACAATTTTACTGTTGTGATATGTCGTCTAGAAATGATTGTTCTGACTACAAAATATGTACACTTCAAATATAAAATCTACATACTGACTCAAAGCAAGTAAAACTGTGTACATAGTATACATTTTAATTCTCGAAGAATACCTATTATATCAGTTTGTACTTCATATGAAGATAACCTACAGAAAATTATAAAAGTTGTTTTACACCTTTCAAATGAAATTAAGCCCTTTTAATGATAATAATGTCAGTATAAATTTGAAATTCATTTTACATCTATAATATAACGCTCTACTTGTATGTTTACATCACGTATCATTCTATACAATCTTATTACATGTATGTAGCTTTAAAAAAGTAAAATATTAAAAGTTCACACGCTTTATTTTTCGTGTGAAGATTAAAAAATGATTTTGCTGAAAACCATGATATCAGCCTATTTGTTATTCAAATCTTTAGGCCATTGAGAAGAATGTTTACTTTGCCTTTATACTGTTTCATCCCATAATTAAATTTACTTATACTGCATGAAGTACGCATGTCTCGTTTTTCGAAAACCTTGCCATTCAAAACTCAGACAATTGTATCTCCTTCAAATCTTCATATTTAAGAAACTAATATCAAATCGTTATGTGGATATTAATATTGTCATCAAAGTTCATCTAAACATGATATAGCTTATAACTGGAATAAAGTTAATATGATTATCTATAATCAAATTATTCGAATGATTATTAAACGTATTTACAAAGCAGGAACTATGGTATGCACTGACTCTGCCTTTGCAAAGCATGTATTATTACTCAAAACAAAGTTTTAACATGGTGGTAATAAATGTAAAATAATTAATAAAAAGAAAAACTCGATCAAGTTCTTGCTTTTATAAAACCCACAAATCTCCAAGCTTTCTAGTTAAAAATCAAATGGACCTAAACTAAAAAGATATATTTCGCATCATGTAAATTGTACATTGCAATGTACATACATTGCAGATATTATGTACTGCATTATTGTCAATCAAAAACCATTTTTGTGTATGTTACAAAACTGAATAAAGTCATTTATTATATAACTTGTAAAAATGCAACAAGGTGTCCGGTGGACATACTATTCAGCAAAATTCTAAAGGAATAAATACTTATCATGTTTATATGAAGAGTTGTATTTATCCACAATTATATTCTAATTTTACAGTACATTTTATTACAACTAATCTTTATGTTACGTTAGAGCAGCGCATACATTAAAATTACTTCATTAACGACGGATTTAATATGAAGTTATATAATTTATATATATATATATATATATATATATATATATATATATATATATATATATATATATATATATATATATATATATATATATATATATATAAAGAGAGAGAGGAGGAAAGAGAGAGATCTGTCTGTGTGTGTGTGTGTGCGTGTGTGGACATTACAGAGAGAAATATATATGAATAGGTTTGATAAACTTATTTACCTAATATTATAGAAAAATACCAAAAGATTCTGAAGAAAATGTAAAGTTCGCCGACGCAACGAATTAATTATATCCGTAGATTTATTGCCAAAGTTGTTGAAGAATAGACAGAGATAAAGACTGGAAAACGTAACAATTGTTGATTGACGCATTATCCTTACCTTTCCTTTCCTACCGCTGCAAGATAGTACGTATGCAATATGTTCGCTCCTCCAGGTAAATTGATTTATGCGCATTGCCATCCTATTCAAATATTATATAAACTACTTCCTCATTATAAAAAATGAATACTTGGCCCAGGGATAATTGTAAATGTAGCTTCAAGTCTTGAGCAAACGTTCTTCACTTTTTTCTCATTTGCTTTGTTCAATTTCATTTACTCGTTTGTTTTGAGAACATAATGTAGGAAACTAATTATTTGAACAATCAAAATCATAGAGAATGTGGAAGATACATACAGGTTATATGCAGCATATTCTGCATCTGGTGAACGTTTTAGCAGAATAATGGCATGCTGTGTCGCTACCTTACCTAAGACCAAGTCTTACAAGCAGCACTTGTTTCCCAAGATGTGAGATTATACGAGTCTCAGGATCAATTACTTTGAGGAATATTGAATTAGTACAATAGTAATAAACTTGGATAGTTTTATTATTAAATTTGGCCTGCTCAAATATGTTCAATCTGAACAAGGGTCAGTGTCGAAAATTCTCAAGCAAGTTATGCATGCCTTAAGCATCCAGCAAGACATGTCTTCTGTATATCGCCAAGGTGTTTGATAATAATGTTATGAAACAGATTAATCTTTTGTTCTATGACTCTAAATTTAAATATAAGTTGACAAAGGCATGTGTGGTTGCGAGAATTACGTTGCCTTCTATTCAATCAAAATTTAAATGAAGGTAACATAACAATGCAACGAGAAAGGAATTTTCAGTCCGGGGATAGTGTTCTGATCCAAGCAACCAAATACTCCCACGGTTAAGTAATATGGTCCTGCCAAAATTTACAAGAATGAAAATTGTTGAAAATCTGTCATTAATATTTCTGAGAGACTAAAAGGAAAACAACTTTGCAAGTAATATTAAACGAGTATAGAGATATAGAGATAGGCGGGTTAATAATTTAGTCAATCTACTTAACATGCCCAAAACAATGAGCATGGAATGCAGTCGGACTTCACTGATCTTGTAGAGAGCTATCTTCGTAATTAAGATTATGACTACTCTGGAACAGACACTTACACATCTGCAGCAAGAAGAAAAGAATAAACTAAACCACCTATAGCTTGAATTTGCGCACATTATTACAGATGATCCAACACAAAATAATCGAATCTACCATAGTATTAAAATTGTAGGTTTTAAAAACCATGCGAAACCTCATCCGTATATGATAAACCTTCTCAAATAGGAACAATTGTAAAACGAAATATATTATTTGCTGGAAGATGATTTTCTAGAACTATCTATGTGTCTAGACTTTACCACATATTCCTGTACCAAAGCCTGATAATAATTTCGGTATTTCAGAATATTGTACAGAAATAAACAACCTGAAATAAACATTAATTTCTAGTGCCAACACTTCATTGATAAAATTGTAAACATATGTCAGCAGGTTTGATTTATAAAAGGATGCTGGTAAATTCAACTGAAGCAAAGGGAAAAGTAAATTTCATCATTCGAGACACCATAAAGACTTTATCAATATAATTTGATGTAACTTTGGATAAAAGGTTAGCTTTGTACTATTCAACATTTAATGTAAATGATTATATCTGGTCTCGATACATCAGACGCTTACATCAATAATGCAATCATCTCCAATGACACCTAGAAAGATATCTTGGAGACAGATCGTAGATTTTTTGAGAGACTTTCTGACGTAAATTAATAATTAATTTATTCAAAAGAGAGTATAGTAATGGATACATAAAGAAAACTAGTTTAAAGAACTCGTGACTTCAAGTATAGAGAACTAACTCCACCCCGTTCTCTACCATAGAGGTGCTAATTGTTTTACATCACTTGCAAGTAGTTTGTATTTCCCATACCAGCAACTAACTATACATTATTTCAATTATTTATCTCATTAAGGAGAAGAGAAAGGTATATGGATGTTATATTTTATTACCTCTTTATCTTATCAAATAAATGTTGAATCTACCTTACTTACGGAAAAAAAATTATGTGAATAATTAAGATCAATGTATGTCTGCAAATTTACTTTCCAATCCTGGCTTATATGATTTTAAACAGATGTGTGTACTTTTTTTGATTTTGATACATTAGGAAGCAAATAACATTATTTGAAATACAATATAATAAAACAAAAATTGTATAAATTATACAGTATTGGTCTTACATAAATCTATGTACAATTCACTTTCATAGCACCAAAATGCGATACCTTTAGAGGAATTATATTTCTTCACGTTTTGAAGTAAACAAACATCTAAGAGCAGCTGTACTACTATCATTAACGAACATGTTTCCTCTTACCTTGCCCACGGGTGAGTTTACTGACTAACCACAAAATAGTAAACAGGTGCAGACTATAGAAAAATTTTATATTTATTTTCAAACATAGATCCATCATAAGAGTTGCATCTAAGGCATGTACTTAAAACAAATTTTGAATTTCACCTCTAAAGTTCATCATTAAGCATACAGTACAGATAGACCACTCAGTACATATTTCACATTGCTATTTTATCGAGAAAATATATATTTGCAAATGGAAATGACTTTATGAAGAAAATGGGTTTGAAGAAGGAACAATTTCTTGATTTAATAAATTTAAACTTAAGATTTGTATTGTATATGGCAATGAAGTGTGCTAGAAACCAGTAAACATATTTAATGATCAAGTTTGATTTGATATACGTGAGAGACTTGCAGAAGATCAGCATAACAAACGGAGAGACTGGAAAGCACATGTCAAGAGCTAGAAATGAACTGAAAAGTGAAACGTGGCGGACAAGGCTATCACTTGGCCAAAAAACCTGACAAGATAGAATGTTTCCAAACATAATGTACTATTGGAGAAAATGGGAAAATTTGACAAATTAAGAGACAGTAAAGAGCAAAGTCAATGAATGAATAATATAAGATATACTATCTAATGTATCATCAGCATCGTAAACAGCAACATTCAAACATCAAAGCATCAAAAGGGAGAGAAAAAAGTGCTTGTAAGAAAGTGTGTAAAGCGTATCAAACTACCAAACTACCATTTGCAAAACAACAAATACGATGTATCAACGAACCAAATAGTCGAGACAGAAACTAATTTTCACAAAACAATATTAAAGATAAAAATAATAATGAGGAAAGAGCAAGGATATGCATTAGCAGGCGTCGTAAAAATGTAGAAATTGGAATCAGTGAGAATGACAAACACATTGAGAAATCTGAACACCATTATACAATTATCTTAAGGATGAGAAATTATAGAAGTTTCAGAGGTTCAAATGTTAGAAACAATGGGGATAAGACCAATAGAACAAAAACAAATTTAGAGATGACTGTGTTAATCTTCTCTCGAAGAAAATAAATGTACATGAATACATAATACTAAGTGAATGACAAAAGCTGTGTCCAGAAGCCTGAAATTAAAATATTTATTTACAATATTGATTTCGTTATAAAACCAGACCACAATTCATGGTGGGACTTCATTTTTCTAATTAAAACTGATGGAATATTTACAAAATATAAATTAAATTATATTTTGCACCAAAGCGTGGACGAGACTCACATTTATTTTTTTTATATCGAATCTAATTTACAAGAAGTATTACTTAGTAGTTGTCAGAAGAGACATATCATATTATTGCAAGGAAGCAGTGTGTATTTTATTTAGTCTAATTAGGCAGGGGAGTATTTAATTTCAAACTACTGATTAATAAAACCCTATTACCTTTATGATTCAGGCAGATTATATTGAAAACTTTGAACTTCAATTAAATAATGAAAAGTGCTACAAAAGGTACCCTATATCATAAATTATTAGTTTCATTGATTCAATTATAAATCATTCCCTGTTAATCCATTAAAAAACCCATCACTCGTATTAATAGTGCAATGACATAATCTTATCCATAGACACTACTAGATAATACTACTTCTACATCTTCTACTACTACGTCAATTACTAATAATAAAACACTTATATTATTATTGTGATCACCCAGATAAGCTGATTATTAAGTATTGCTTTCCCGATGCAAATATTTTACTGTTTAAGAATGCTTCCTCATCCATAAACTAAAATTTTGCCTACGGAAAATTTTAAACGTAGATTCAGGTTTCGAACAAGCATTTTTGTACCAGTTTTCATTACATTTAATCTCAAAATTCTCATTAATTTAATTCAATGTCATTTTTTTTCTTCTTATTGTTACAAAAATATAATCAAATAGTTTTTTTTTAATCAAATAAAGCACAAAGCTTTTTGTAGTCTTGACCATTTAATCGTAAGAGGTAATATTTGATATGACTTGCACTCTCAAAATTAGTACACCATTACATATTGCCTCCAGGTTTCAATTGCTGATAGGTAGCGATCACGCCAACAACATGTAAATTTCCCAAATATATTGTTCATGAAATAATTAGTTTGCAAGCGTTCTTGTTAAAGTCAGTAGCATATAGACGTTAATATACTTTAATACACTTCCAAAAATCTACAACTAAGTCACAGTGCTGAAAACGATTTTTTCTTATAATATTAGTCTAAGTGAAATTTAGCTGAAAATTTTATTGTCAAAGTAATCCTTTCAGTATCAAAGTATAAATTTATCAGCTTAAATATCAGTTTTAACAGCAAGAAAAAGATTTAATTTGCAAGACTATATATTTTAGTTAGCCTCTGGTTAGTAATGTTAAATGATAATTCTTCCTCGAATAGATGTAAAATCATATTGCGAAAAATTTAATACGTTTAGCCAGTTTACTTACCTCCAATTCCCTTCCTTTATTTTTGGCGTCAGACTATTTTTGGGCCTATACAATGCTGTCTTGTTTACATAATATAAACAAATAATTATTTTTATATAATAAAGGAAAGTATACTTAACTGCATAGACAGTGTCCCGGGTGACAATACATGTATATGGCTGTCGATAGAAAAGTTGAACTTCTGCAGTAATTGCTGCCATTTAAAATTTTGCCAACTTCACCGAAGGGACAAAAACCAAGTGAGAGAGGGAGAGCACGTGGGAGGTCATATATATAAATAAGTGTACGAGCTTCAAACGATTAAGGATTTTAATTGTAGGAACATGCGCACGTCCATATAGGCCGCACAAACATATTTTGTTTAAACAATATTTTAAATTAGTGAAACCTGCATTATATATAATGACTAACCCTCAAAAATGATATAGTTTCTATATAGATTATTTTTGTAAAGTTAACACATACTTGCGCTTACCAATTTAATAGAAAGACGAATTAATAGTTACAAAATTTATTGCGATGGAGCTGCCTCTCTTATTGATAAAAGTAATAAAATTCATGTGTGTTCATACAAATACATCCCTGATATTTAACGACGTGACAGAACTGGTTTAGTAATGTTCCCAGTCTTGGACTGGTGCCAGAATAGGTATAACTGCGCGTGTCTTATCATAATGAGAGGCTAATGTAATTATGCTGAAGCGCATTGAATAGTTAATTTGCCATCTGTGACGCTCTTGACATGTGCGTGTAACAGTACTGTACATTTCGTGTCCTCAGCTACATTCCAGCGCCATAATATATCTCACCTCGGTTGGTACATATGAGAACAACACTGGCAATTGCTGTCGCAATTCAACTGTAAAGACGATTTCAATACGCCGTCAAATATTGCTGTCGCATTTAAGGTTACAAAAAGTTTAAATAACATATGTTTATATATAAAACACTGTGCAGACATCTACCAATTATTCATAAAATACAAACAATCGATTTACAATTTATGAACAAGTGATACAGAAAGCAATTAACTATACATTTCGTTACTAACCGTTAACAATGCTTTAAATTGCTTTTATGCTAAACAGCATCTTAACAGATGTCATCAGAATCTAAAAGAAATTATCCTAGCAAATACACTTTCCTTCAGAGGTCCTCCTTACATTGGCTGACAGTCTTAAGCCACGTTAGACGCTATAAACAGTTTCGTAATTTATAACGATCCGCTTTTACGTAAAAAACAAGTGTTCAACAGAACTGATCCAAATTTGACACAAAATATCCTAGCAGATATTTTTTCACTTTCCTTTGCTTTTGATTTGTCGATGAATTTCAGCAGCTAATAAATGTCAGGCCTATTTGGACATCTTGTTTACAAATGTTTTTAGCTTGTGGTGTCTGAACAATATTAATGTAATGAAATAGAGCAAAGATTTGATCATTTTGAAATTTGTCTATAATTGTTTGGAAGTCTTGCGGAACTTGTTTTATGCGAACCGTGAAAAGAAGTCAGCCTTTTCTCGTCACAACGAATTGAAAAATTTATTTATCTTAACAAACATAATAAGCAATATATGAGATGTTTCAATTTATCTGTAAGTAGAAGTAAGTTTCAGTAAACAAAGTTTTGTGTTGGGTTAGTGATTATATTGAATTGAAATGTGACCCCTTTATAGATATAGTTTGAATAAATACGTTAAAAAGGCAAGATGACAAACGGAAAAGTTTCCGAAAACTTTTCTGACCTGTTTAAATAAAATTCCTGTCGATGCTTATTGCGTTGTATGCTGACATTGGTCACAGCTAAGAAGATACACTTAGAAATGCATCTAATGATGTTTCTTACTTTTGTTAGAAAATGACAACGAAGCTGCTGAGTCCGTTTTGATAACGTGGACAATACTACTTTATTTTTCTAATTCACAAGCACAACGTAGTTACGAAGGTAAAAATAAATGCTTATGATTTCTTAGTCGTACACGTTTTCTAAACATGTTGACAACAATTGCTCTATTTAATACAAAGTTTGCAAGAACAAGGATATATGCCCTTATTATACGGCTGAAAAAGTGGAATTTGTACAAGATTCAGGTTATCGGCACAGAGTATAGAAAATTAGTACCAAATAGAAAGAGCCTTAAAAATCATAAAGTTAGACGGGACAAGCAAGATTGTTAAAATTGACGAATACTCACAGAGACAGATATATATATATATATATATATATATATATATATATATATATATATATATATATATATATATATATATATATATATATATATATATATATATATATATGTGTGTGTGTGTGTGTGTGTGTGTGTGTGTGTGTGTTGTGTGTTTGTGAATCCAGTGATTAATCCGCTCCATTTTACTAATCTTAATTTTGGAATCTTAAGAAAATTAAATATATTTTCCATGTTTTTATCTCTTACATTTGCGATGCAAGTTGTTGCTCAATCGTAAATATTATATACTTCTTTGACCTTTTAAACATTTCAAAAATATAATTTAAAGATTTATTTGTTTCGATCTGCTCCCTCTACTTACATTTCTACCCGCATAAAAGGCAGATATAGTGTTCAGGTTGGTTTCTATAGCAATGTCCTTAATGATTATATCGGTATGGATACATACTTAAGTTGCTCGTGTATATGCGATTACCATTTTCCTTCCCTACTTAAAATTACACACGATGTAATAATTATATGGACTAGTGACTTGTTGTCAAAGACGAGATTTGTTTGGAGCATTATATAGATTATGATGGTGTAAAATCTTGCTAAGCTTTGGTTACAAAGGCTTTTAGAGTTTCAAAATCATTATTTAAAACATAGTTCAATCTCAGCAACGTTTCGTTACAACCGTGCACAAGAGCTATCACCAGTAAATCATCTTGGACGACCAACCATATCATCGTCAATATCATTTGTAAGTGGTAGAAAGGAATTAGCAACTGTACCATGTGGAAAACCTGTCTCAGCTTTTTTAACTTATGAACTTAACAAGACAGACGATTTTAAGCAGACATATAGATACTAATCGATTCTACAAAAATGAATATATAATACTATATTTCCATACTTTCTTCATTATAAACCATGCCATCTACATCTTGATGCTTTGGAAATATTACAAAATGCATACACGTTGTTATTGAGGAGAGCTGCATTTTGACGACAAATGTGTATGTACATGAGAGTACTTGATAGTCTCAATTAACGAGACTCTGGCACATTTCTATTAAAGCTTCACCATTGGGGAAGCTAAAAAAGACATTCAAAGAGTAGGAAGTGATTTTATTAAATTTACCAGACAAATCTCGTTAATACCTGACAAAACACAATGAGCAGAAAAGAGCTTAGCCATATCACATGAACATATAACATGACTATACTATGTCGAATCCATGTGATCAGATGACGACATTAACATAGAGATTGGTATTTTTTATGAGCTGTGTGACCGGTCCAGTGGTTAAAGAGTCCTCCTTGGATGAGGGAGGTCGCGTGTTCAAACGCCAGTTGATTCGTACCAAGGACACATAAAGGTGCAACTACATGTTGCGACCATGCATTTTATTTACTTGTCTCGTAAAATTTGAATTCGTTTTATTTATTTCTTATATCCTTATATGTTTTACAGTGAGTATTATATTGACGGGATCTGACATTTTTTAAAGAAATATGGTCTTTGTTTAGAACGTAAGTATGACGTGGCTTTCGTAAGTCTTTTTTTTAGGTTGCTGACTTGATTAACAACCGGCGTATACGATTGGATGTAGCTAAAATCATTTTCAAAGCATATGTGATTTTATCGTGTACTGTGACGTCTTAGTTCGCTTTAAAAACAGTTAGGTCCATGTAAGGTAGTCAAAGTCTTTATTATACCGTGAGAATATGGTATTATTTTTCTTGTGCTGCAAATGGTTTTTTTTATTTATATCTGTAGATCTCGAGATGTGTCTTGTTATAGATGACAGCTATAATAGTTCATCTACTTTTCAATCAATATTGTTTCTCTGGATAACTACATAATTTGTTTAGGACAAAGACATTTGGTGCAATTCATTCTAAATTGGAACAATACAGCACGTGAAATTCTGAACAATAATGTAAAGACTCCATCTGACGTCATCATCCTCCATTCCCGAAACAACTTGATATCCAAACTTTATTCAGTTAGAACTGTTTGTTAATAGGACTTATATATTTTCACAATTGTAGGATTACTGTTTCGATTTTCTTCACAAATCGTGAGTCCTATTTCATAGAGCCGCCTTTTCACCGCGATTTCCAGTAAAATAAATTATTTTTGTTAACATTCACAAATATTGTTGTCATCCGTCCTTTCTTTTCTTACGTTTGAATGAGCCCATACGTAACATAGCAGCTACCTCGCTTGGCGATCAGCATTGACAGGTTAGTATAAGGACTGCTCGGCCTGGTCTCAGAATAATGTGATGCCCCAGGGCCAGACATCAGTACAAACTGTCACAAGATATCGAAGCGACAAGTTTGAAAATATTTTAACTGTTAAAATGAGCATGACCTAACATTACATGTATACCATATACTAGTTTGTAATATTTAATTGATCACTTAAGTGTATATCTATATGCTAGTTTGTAATATTTAAATGGTCGAGTAAACTATTTTAGAATAGTTAGATCTGGAGGTCTAAGCCATATGTAACATAACAGAGTAAGAAGTCAAGGGGGGGGTAATACGGGTTCATACGGCTGAGTTGAATTTAATAGACCATCCCTAGCGTGACCCGAATTAAGGTCAGGATAAGCATTGTCTGACTATGTAAACAGAGAGTTAGGTAACGTTCATGCGGCAAAATTTATGCCTTTTGTTTTCTGAGCCAAATTAATGTAAAATATAGATATACTTGGGAATGTGACCTATTGTCTATTGCGAGACATTTTTATTTATTGAAGGAAACAGCTTTCCTGGATTCACATGAGAAATCCCTGAACAAGCACATGACTAGAATAAGATCTACGCAGAAATCTAAGTCCAGAGACGATTGTTAAGTCAGAGTTCGACGGACAAGAGTCCAAGACGAAAAAGCTAGACAAAGATCGAAAGAGCAGGGACGAACGGAAGTCTTGGTGTCCGCATAAAATAGGTGATGAAGTCTCTCATCGTTGCACTCAAAGGTCACATCTCATTGGCAATGAAGATAATAACTTAACGTTGACAGTAATTTTACATTTAAATAAATTTGTATTGTCTTTTTAATTTGAGTACATGTTAGTACCATTTTTCCTCCTTTTGTAACTAAGTCATTGATTTCTTTTCATTTTAAATTCTGTTGATAAACTGATTAAATTTTATATTTGTTCATTGAAAGGGGGCTCGTCGTGTTTTTTTCTTCAATATACTTGTTCAGTGATCTGCATTCTTCTTTCTATCTATCCACACTGGGTAAATCACACCGCGGTCGTCATTCCCTAGCAACGAACCGTAGTGAAAGAGGTTGGTCTGTTTGCACGCCGCCAATCTGTCACATATAATTTTTTAGATTTCATGGAAATATGTTTATATGCAATTTATTTCTTTAATTTTACAGTTACTAGTTCTTTGATATAATTGGCTGATTGCATGCGATCCAACTTTTCAGATGTGTAAACTTTGATATGGTTATATGAAATAATTTCCTGTGTCTGTTACAGCGATACCGATTATCGTGAGTGAACGATACTTCTTTATTTATATCTGATTGTATAATACCTAAATAATCTTGTAGGTTAGTGATTGATTTAAAGTTAGAAGATAGGGAATCTTATGCATTAGTAATCGAGTATTATCTTACTGAGTGGAACTGACTAGGTTAGTTGTCTAATGAGTCATATGGTAGCGTATGCAGAGAGACACGGGATTATTACTTATATGCAACTTTCACATGTTGACTTGTTGACAGCTGCTATGCAGCGAGGCTTATGCTATATCGAATAATGTCAGACTTGGGTGTATATTACAGGGGTAATTTGTAACAAGATATAACGATTGTATATTATTCTAATACGGATTACATTTGCATTGGATCATCATAGTCACATTACGACAAAAATGTATGCAGTGTTTGCTTGGCTTGTTTATGCTTTTTGAGCAATTAAACAGAGACTTTTATATACGTATAGAAGATGTTACATATAGAAATCTTGTCATTCAAGGAAAACTCTTTCAGAAATAGACAGGAACAGTCTGAGGACGGAAGTCCAGAAAAGAGATGATATGTTCAGAATAGAAATATCACGGAAGATCAACGTGTGCACGTGAAGGTGAGGGACAAAGACAAGAAGCGACACTGGTTGATGAAAATCAGACGTGGACATTGTGATCTTGTCACCATTCGTTACCATGATGAATGATTCCAAATACAACATTGCTATTGAAATTCTGTTAGCATCAATGTATTTAACCTGACCCTATTAGTTTGTTATTCATTACATTCATTTTTATTTTCTTCTCTAAAAGGGGTCGAATTATATTATGTATTGTAAATAGTTTGCTCAGTTCTCTGTTGATGCTCTATCTATCCACTCACCCCGGACAATAAAATCTTGCGAGGTCATTGACAGCCGAATCTAATTCACCATTTCTCTTTACCAAGAGGGACAACGATACACCTATCAATGGACAGTTGTGTCTATAAAGTCAGAGCTTGCATTAAGAAAACACCACTGTCTGAATATAGAGCCACCTATATATTAGCTGTGTCGATTTTGTTGGAAGTAAGAGTTTAGTTCATTCACAAACTCATATTAATTCTTCAGTGTATAATCTATAGACTGATTTGATTATCATTTATGGACAACAATAAAATTAGGACGAACATGATGATTTCGAAGATCTGTGTATTTGTTGTCATTTACATGGAAGATGCGTTGTTTCAAACAAATTTAGAAATCATTAAAAATGTCATTTTAAAGTAAACGTTCTGAAACTTTTTTAAAAACCATACTTAACGATAGTTGATTAAGCATTTTTACTATCTTGCTAATACAATGCTGTAATCAAGTATGCATACTGGAAAATTGAGGACATAACTCAAGTTGGTTGGTTCGTTGAAATTTTTGCGGCGCACCAGCACAATCAAGCTATTTAGCGACATACAAAAGATTATATATTTCATTATTTAAAAATGGGACAAGGTTTCGTATCGACCAGCGATACGAAAACAAATAATTATAGGTAAAGCGATAAAAATGGTAACGGTAACAAATAAATAAAGATTCCCGATCAACGTGGAGTGCAAATAATGTATGACATGTAGCACATAACAATAATCAAGGTGATAACATAAAAACTATAACTTATGATAAATATTTACTTCTTTTAAGAAGTCTATAATATAAGAAATTCTATTTCAAAGAGCACTCACGTGTGTTGCCTATTATCATAATGAGGTCGAAACGTACTTAAGAGCGAATGTAGTTAAAGTACTTATAGTACTTAACAGCACTTGGAGTACTTAAAGTAAAGTTAAAGTACTTAAAGTACTTAACAGTACATAAAGTACATAACAACGAATGGCTCATTACAAATATAGGTCTTCTCCTTTTAGTATTTAGGAGTGGGTCTGATATGTATGACAGATTCGAATTCTAGCAATGATTATCTCCTACCAACCGTCGGCTATGTAGGAAGGAATCTACTCTCATAGGGTTGACTTGATGGTAAGGAGGTTGTTATTCACTGCATCATTCCATGATGCCAGCGACTTCTGACATAAACAGTCTTTGATATTATATTTAAAGTAAGTATATGGTGTTTTCATATCAGATGGTTCTAATGATAAGAACATTTTACCAGCGCGGTCTGCTTCATCATTATCTCTAATTCCAACATGGCTGGGTAACTATATTTTGCGAGGTACTCAGCTCAGTACATTTAAGGAGAATTTTAGCTAATCATGGATTCTCCAGTTTTCTATTATGTAGTGACTTTAGTACTGATACTGAATAGGAGACGATGATGTTTTAAATACGCTTGCTTGAAATGTATTGCAAAGCAAGCTCTATTGCTCTGATTTCGGCTGAAAAAAATTGACGTTCCATTTGGCAACCACACTTTTGTTGTGTGTTTTCCACTAACGAAGGCAGCAACAGTTTTTTCCTCATCTTTTCATCCATCAGTATATGCTCTTGTATAATTTTCAAATTAAGTGAGTAGTTCATGGTAAGATTTGTGGAAGATGGAATGGCTTATCTCCGACTTTTACCATCCTGTAACGTGAAAAGTACTCTAGGCCTTGTTTGCTGAATTAGCCAGGGAAAACTACACACACACACACACACACACACACACACACACACACACACATATATATATATATATATATATATATATATATATATATATATATATATACACACACACACATACTCATACATACACACATCTTGCATTTCTTGTTTTACTACCACTTCTCCCTGTTCTGTCCAAAGACGAAGTAACTTCTCCCTAAAATTCAAATCTATCATGACTCCTGTTACATTTTTTGTTGTTACCAAATGTGTCAATTCTGATCAACGCTCAAATTAAATGGGTGGAATTTTCAAGGAAGTTACGTATGAATTAGGTGTCTATCAATCTGTATCTTCAGCACATCACAGAAAAATGGATTTGAAAAAATTGGCAATAATTTTACGACAGAAATGATCATGCAATAATTTGTTTTAGTTAGAGACGAAAATGGCGTATTGTCCTTAATTAATTTAACTATTTCGAAAGTGTTAAAAGATAGTTTTTCAACTGTTGACAAGAACTGGTAGGACGCATGAGCGGCCACAAATGCATGAGTTTTATGATGTACTTAGATATTTTTCAAGGGGAAAATATTTGGTTGAACTAACTAGTGCAAACAGAAAGTGCTCTTTATTCGGGCTATACTATTAATCTGGAACTGTTACAAATTGGTTGAGTGAATTGTGGATAAAGTCACGGTTTTTGGAGGACCAAAAATAATAGGTATTGAATTTATAAGGAAGTTTTAATTAATTTTGGACATTCATAGACCTTATAAACAACTGGCTTGGATTGACTGCATAACACTATTAGTTCATCTTACACTTTTTCATGTATACTTGGATAATTAAATTGTTTAATTTGTATAAAACATGTTGGTTTTGCTTTTGTATGTTTGTGACAATAACCGTAATAGAATATTGGGGCTGGTCCAGGATACGTATTTCGGAGAAATTAGTATTATTTGCAAATTTAAATTCATGTTATTCCATAATTATCTTCCTTCCTAATCTTTAGGATGTTACACAGTAAAACCAGTAAGTTCTCAGAATGTTAGCTAAAGTGTAGATTTATGTTTCCAGACCATCCTATGACGGATTAGAATCTTCGACAGTAGGGTTGCAGCTAAAACATCGGAAATTTAAATTAGATTAAAGAATCCAAATTGACAAGTAAAAGGTACTCGCAGACTTTTGATATCAGCTATTCAAACCTTTTTGAGAACAAAAGAGTTAGATTAATATTTTTCACATTTGGAAAACAATAGCCGAATATTCAAGTGGTCAAGAAAGCACTGTACTTTGTTATAACAGAACTTAATTATTATCAAACCCTGTGATATATATATTTTACTAACAGTCATATAATGTATCTTGATGGTTTATGAGTTGGTGTATGAAAGATATCGACAGGAGTTTAAAAAGGCAGACAAACAAAAGACTAACATCTGTCGAATTTGCGCGGGAGAAATCGCGAAAATGTGATGATGCGCTTCAAACAAATTGCAAAAGATCACGACAAACTTAGACAACTGATATCAGTCTAATTCTTCAAGAGCTGATTCCACGGAGACGTCATAAATTTTCTTCATGAACATAAAATAGATAATTTAGAAAACGTTGCTCGTATAGCTGATGAGCATTCCTTGACTCACAATGTTTTATTTGTCAATACATTTTCCGCTCGGTCTCAAGCTAGTACTTATAAACTTTAATCTATTCCAACTAATTAAACTCCAATGTCTGATAAGACTAATCAGAAAACTGCATATCTTCGTATGTGCACTTATTGTAAAAAAAATAAGAAGCGTTTCTTATGCTTGCCGTATTTTTTAAACAAAATTTGCAACAATGAAGATTGGGGAGCTTCAAGTGCTCTCTTTATTTGTAGGTCAAATATTGAAAGCAATACATTCATTGGGTCAAGCAAACCCCAGTCTAATTAAATTATATAGATTTTGAACCATTCATTTCGAAGGGTTCTATATCACGTATTGAATGTTCGACCAATCCTATCTCTATTAAATTGCTAATGGACATAATATCTTCAAAGTCCTGTCAGGCATTTTACCTTCGTCTGAAAAGTCTCTTCTTCTAAGCGTGCTTTTGTTTTGCGAGAAGAGCGAGAGTTTGTTCAAATTCCTCTCCAGAATGCTAATCAGACTTAGTTTCAGCACCAATAACTGTTTGACTTGAGAACTCTTTACCCGTGAGGATGTTCATTTGTTACAAGGCAATGACTTAGCAGGAGTGAAGGTTGTGGGTAATCCACTTGTAGGTGAAAAGCCTTGTTTTTGTCAAATGCCTGATCCTATAGGAAACGAAATCTCTGATTTATATTCCTCTCATGCAGTTACTAGACATATGGCTAAAGGAGTTTTTGAAAATGATCAGGAAACTATTCCTTTCGGTGAAACATGTATTGGTTTTGATAACGTCAACTTTGCTTATGTTACTGATCAGTCAAAAGATGTTGATCATTATGATACTCTTCTAACCAGAAATTCTTGTACATATAATCTGAGTGACAAACAATCAATTGTCATTGAACACGAAGGTCCCAATATATCCTGTTTGTTTCAGATGACTCTTAGCGAAGTTGACTCCGCATTGGTACCCAAGTCATATCGACAGAAAAATTATAAGGAATGCCTATGAAACTCATTTGATTGTTCATTCTGAAGTCATCGAGACTCACAAGAAGGTCTTATATCATTTTGATTTACCATATGTTAAAAATGATGGGTCCAAATATTGTAGATCTTACTTTATTTGTCAACTGGCCATCTTAACATATTGTACAAGGACTATTTGAGTTGATAAAAAATGTATTTTAAAAGAGGACTATGATATAAATTCTTAGGTTATGTCATTGATTTTGACATGGCAACAGTCTTCTGCTTATTAACTCAAGTCTGACATTGAGGCAGGTCATAACTACAATGGTAAAAACTTTTCTGCCTCTATGATGATTATTCAAAAATCATCTTCGAGTTATGGTCCTTATCAATTTAGAAAGAAATTGGCTTAAATTGTATCAACACATCTAGAAGTGATAAAGGAAATAAATCCATCACCAGTAATTCACGTCATCTCACAAGAGTTTGTTGATTGAAATAGTTTTGTAAACCATCCAATAAATTTTATTGTTCCTGTCCCACACAATTGGTATTTAATGATGACATACAACCAGAATGTAATGACTTTGGTTCAAAAAGTCTCTAAAATTCTGAAATATTAAACAATCAGGAAATAAATTTTTACAACTACAAGCACAGAAAATGATTAAGTTTATATAATCTAATATGTGTTATGTTTTAGCACAATCAAAGAAACATAAACAAAAAAGAGAAGATAACAACCTTTGCAAATTTTAATACTAATAATTTATTTACCTAGACAAATAGTTAAAAGTCAAAATATGAAACAAGACCTTACAAAGAATATCCAAAACTTTGTCCTAAAGTTGTGAAAATAAAATGTCCTGTGAAGAAACAGTTGTAAATTGACGTAGCCCGGCGAATGATGATGTCAGAGATTAATACAATTTTCAATGTAAATCCCAATTTGTATTGTCCTGTTCCAATTTAGAAATAATGTCAGCAAATGTCTTTGTCCAAAAACAGTTTTTCATGGAAAATAATTATTTAGAAGGTAGACGAAATACAACTATCCTCAATAACAGGACACATTATTCTTCATACATAAGAACAAAAAACTCTTTCCAGTACAGGACTGCCTTTTTCTTAAGATATTATAAACTCTATAAGATCCTATGATGTGACTCTCTAAGATCTTAAAATATGACTCTCAAATATGACTCTTTTGCAGGTACTTGAGTATCTAAAGCAAATTAATATGACGCCTTATGTACAAGCATGAAACAAATCATACGAGTTCAAAATCTAGCCACATCACAGTATAGAATGTAAACAGGTATTTTTAGCCATGACCATGGTCACAGCCATTCATTTTATCCTGTGTCGAATTTGAAGATATTTTGAAACTTAAAGTTAAACAAATTGTGCTTTGAAAATAACATAGTCAACATAGTCAGGCCAGAAAGATCTTGAGAAAATTCACTAATTATTTCATTATTTCATCTCTGAACACAGGGTTGTGTTAAGCTCGAGGAACATTTGAATGGATAAAAGATAGAGACAGACAGACAGACAGACAGACAGACAGACAGACAGACAGATAGATAGATAGATTAGATAGATAGATAGAGAGATAGATAGATAGATAAGTAGTGGAATTTGTCTAGCGTGAGGCATACTATATATTTAAGGAGACAGATTCATAATAAGGGAGAGGAAGGAGAAAGCTGGGATAAGTCAAGGAAACCGATGAAGCAAAGTGAAATCCACATCTACAAGAGGTCGGAATAGTCAAGGGTCGAAGGATACATACTAGATGTGGGAAAAATGTCAAGAGGAGATATCAAGTGATGCTGTCAAAGCAAGGGAATTGCACTCAAAATTCAGCACTCGTAATATGATGCAAAATTGGACTCAGCAACAAAATTTTGCCAAAGTACATCAGATCCATAGGAAAGTGATATTTAATTATGCATTAATTGTTTGGAAAGTGAATTTTTTCTATGAATTGAGTACATTTAAATTAGTAAATCTTTTTGACAAAGTGATTCTCTTCTGATTATATGATGATTAAAATTTTGTAATTTTATTTATTGAAATGGGGCTTGTTATTTATTTATTTCAATAATTTGCTCCAAAATCTGTAAAGTTCCATCTATCCATCCACACTGGGCAAAAATACCATGGGAGATCATTCCCCAGCTAATGATGCCAAATCAATTTTGGAGGGTTTTAACATTTTAAATCCCCCATTTGCACATTTGCATAGCTATTTCCGACTGTTTACCTAATACTACAAAACCGTCATTCAGAAAGCATGCTAATGCGAATAACATTTATGTTTCAAATAAACATGATGTTTCTAACAAAATATCAGACATAATATAATCATCATCATAATAATAATTATATTTCGTGATATAGAAAAGAAAGAAAAATGAAAAATGAAAGAATTAAAAAAATTCAAATTCTAACACCCATGTAATTTAATTACAGTGTTGTAACAGATTTTAATATGAGCACTTGCTGCTAGTTATTCCAACTAAAACAAATAAAATTTATCATGTTGAAATTGTAGATTGTAAACCTGTAAAACAGCATTCTTACAGGATGAGTCATCTTATGCAGGAACATTTGAAGAAGGATGCTGAATATTTGTTGGAGAATGATTCTATTATTGTCCAAAAGATTATATTCTTGTCCCAAAACCAGAAAATTCTTTCTGAATGAGCACATTCTACAGAAAAGTTCAGTGTCACTAACGTTGACTAATTTCCAATACCAAGAATTGATGACTGTATTGATAGGTTTGGAAATAATACGTCACCAAGTTTTACCTGTTCAAAGATATTGATAGATTCATTTTACAGATAGAAAATAGAAATTTCAGCTTTTGCAACTCCTGATGGACTCTATAAATACAAATTGATGCTTTTTGTCATGAAGAATTCCAGTACTAAATGAACATGGCACCATATGGCATACATTGCTGTGATGAATCTATTGACTTCATTATGTACACCCGGAAACTCTCCAAAAATTCTGTGTTGACTTGAGTAAGGAAAATTGATACTTAAGCTAAAAAACTTTGAAGTTTGCTTTTCTACTCAAATGTTCTGGACATATTGTGGGGACATGGTCACATTAAGCCTAAAGTCACCTTTCTACACATTTATGGATTAAACTTTATTGCCAGAATTTATGAATAAAATATAAACCAAAATTTATGTGCATTATTTCTTGGAGTCCTTTTTTGGTGTCCAGCTTCTTGGGTTGTGTGAGAGTAGACAAGTCAGCACAGAAGTCATTTTTTTGTGTCTGATGCATTAAGCTGCATATGTAATAGTGAAATGACCAGTGTCATATTTAAATCAAATATTCATTTTTAGCATTCATATTCCCTTCATACTAACTGAACTGTCACAGAGAAATCATTTCACTTATAAGTTTTTTTTTCAATTTTAAGTACATACAGTATTACTTCTGTGTCATATTTGCACCGCAATTATAATTTTCGACCTCAAGTGTCATTTTTGCACTCCAAATGTAACAACATACTATTTATTTCTTCTCCTATACTTCTTCAGACTTCCAGTATCATCTAACATGCATAGCATACTATACATTAAATTGCTGCATCATTAGATATTTGGAAAGCACAAAATTACAAAATTAATATTCAAATAATTTGTCTCATATATATATATATATATATATATATATATATATATATATATATATATATATATATATATATATATATATATATACTAACATGTGCATCATTATATGTTACATATTTACAACTTGAATATTTCTTGCCTAGTATGTATCATTATATGCTCTTTCAGTCTTCCATTGTTACGAAACACTTTATTACATACTTCACACATATATGGTTTTTCTCCAGTATGAATCCTCATGTGCTTATTTAAGTTTCCAATCTGACTAAACTTTTCATAACATACTTCACAATTGAATGGTTTTTCTCCAGTATGAATCCTCATGTGATTATCTAAGTTTCCAATCAGACTAAACTTTTCATAACATAATTCACAATTGAATGGTTTTTCTCCAGTATGAATCCTCATGTGCTTATTTAAGTTTCCTATCCTACTAAACTTTTCATAACATACTTCACATTTGAATGGTTTTTCTCCAGTATGAATCCTCATGTGCTCTGTAAGACCACCACTTTGAACAAACCTTTTATTGCATACTTCACATTTAAATGGTTTTTCTCCAGTATGAATCCTCATGTGGACCGATAGTCCTCCACTTTGAATAAATCTTTTACCACATGCATCACACTTAAATGGTTTATCTTTAGTATGTATCCTAACGTGTCTATTCAAATTTGCACTGCGGCTAAACATTTCGGAGCAAACTTTGCATTTAAATGGTTTTTCTCCAGTATGTATCCTCATGTGCGACTTTAATATTCCACTCTGATTAAACCTTGCATCACATACTTCACACTTAAATGGTTTATCGCTGGTGTGTATCCTCATGTGTCTATTCAGATGTCCTCTATGACTAAACCTTTTATCACATACTTCACATCTAAATGTTTTTTCTCCAGTATGCATCCTCGTGTGCACTGTTAAACTGCCTCTTTGATTAAACAATTCATCACAAACTTCACACTTAAATGTTTTTTCTCCAGGATGTTTCTTCATGTGCGCCATTAGACTTCCACTCTGTCGAAAACTTTCACAACATACTTCACATTTATATGGTTTTTCTCCATTATGTATCCTCATGTGCACAGTTAGACCTCCATTTTGACAAAACTTTTTGTTACATACTTTACATTTAAATGGTTTTTCTCCAGTATGTGTCCTCATGTGCGCATACAGATGT
This sequence comes from Potamilus streckersoni, assembly GCA_016746295.1. Taxonomy (NCBI): domain Eukaryota; kingdom Metazoa; phylum Mollusca; class Bivalvia; order Unionida; family Unionidae; genus Potamilus; species Potamilus streckersoni. The sequence continues at coordinate 130,665 of JAEAOA010001921.1, forward strand.
CCAGTGCTACTAAACCTTTTATCACACACACCACATTTAAATTGTTTTTCTCCAGCTTTTTCCATCATTCTGGATATCTGCCCTCAATGTTCATGCTGTTACAGGATTCCTAGATAATTGTTTTATATTTCCCCTCTCCAGCATGAAATCTCGTGTGCTTATTTAGATTTTCATTTTAAACAAAACCTTTAATCAGATACTTCACACTTAAATTGGTTTTCTACTTTCCTCATGTTCTGGTAAACATCTCCACTGCTATAAACCTTCTATCATAATTCACACTGTACGTTTTTTCTCAGATTGCTACAAACCTTCTATCATAATTCGCACTGTATTTTTTTTAAGATTGTTCCATCAAATAACTATCTAGATATCCACTCTCCAGACTAATTACCATCGTCACAATTTTGACATTTTATTGGTTCCTCGCAAGTGCTGATATTTTTGCGCAAATTTATTTGACCTTTTCGGAGAGAGAGTTCACTGCAGTCCAGTAACCTACTAGGTTTTCCACATATGAATACTTCTGTCACATGTATCAATCGAGAACTCTCATCTTGTATCTAGATGAAGTAGCACAGTAATAAAAGCTATTTCGCATTTAATGTTAAAGTTATGTTGCGTCTAGTCCTACAATGCACGACATTGCCAATATTTTTGTTTAAGTGCTATGTCTTACGAACCAAATAGTGGCCTTGCTTAGCTTGTTGCGATGTCGCTTGATGTCGGAACGAATATAGTCCGATGCTACGTCCCCGTTTGTGTGTATCCCTCTACCGATTTCAATAACTAAAATGTTTAATGTCATAAAAAGTGCACAGAACTAAGTCAATTGAATCATAGATTTATAATTTCTAACCTCTCTGTGACCACAATGGTATTATTACTGGTATCCAACTTGCACCTTTCATGCTTAACGGATTTTCCATAAGAACACGAGGTCATATTCCGTACACTATGGGTTTGTTTATTTCCATCCGACAACATAATTACGTAAATCATCCAATTCGGTAACTGCCGGTTAATTCAGTAAATTACCATAGCGTTGAGTTTGGAATTATATTCATTTTTGCACACATGAACATATTAATGAAACCACTTGTTTAATTCACGTGAAAGGCTTTTCTTTTCTTTGCTTGATTCGACCGTGTAAATATCGGAAGCAGACGACATATGTATGTACATCTTTTGTCAAGCATACAACCTTTGCTGAAAATGGGTCGCAGGCATGTCCGTCCAGAATATTAAAAACTTCCGTTAAGGGCGAGACGCGATGAAAATGACGGTGTTATGGCCGTTCTACTCACATTCTGGTTAGAAAATATAAATCAATGAATGAATTGACTAAGTTCTTTGAACTTTTTATCAAACTAAAGATTTCCGTTATTAAAAACCCTATGGGAGTACAAACCAACGGTTAGTAGGCGCAGACTTTAGTCAGTTTCAAGAATATATCATACAATGGGCAGCCTATATCGGCAATCTTTCACTTTTTTTCTTTTGTTTTTTGAAATTAATATACTTATATTGCTAGAAAACTTCTGTTGTTGTTTAGTTGTTTTCTAACATAACCCTATTATCATTTCTGGCTACGAGAAGGGATTTATCGCTACTTTAAGAGATGCCTTGAATCTTGATTAGAGAGGAAGAGAGAGAAGTTCGGCCCTCTTAAAGATAAGGTATCACTTATAATGGTATAGAGACGGCTACATCTTTCTGTGGGAAAAGATATGGCAACGAGATGTAGCGGAGATCGCTCTAAAATACAAACAGACTATCTCTCTTGGTATGAAATTCACAAATTAAAGATTCACAAGGGCTCGTTCTTCTTTGTACTCTGTGAATTTAGAGTAACATATAGGTATCACGCACGTCCTTATTTAAAAGCCACGCATGTCCTAGTCTAATAGTCAAAAACGCCCTTGTCCCTAGTCCAAACTAGAGAGGTCTATAAAGGTTTGTCTCTCAAGCGAATGACCTTTTAAGTCGTATGTTGCTTACATTTGTTCCAAGTGAGGCCATTTACATACCATGAACTTTTAAACTTTTAAACCAGACATGATGAATCAGTTGTGACAGTTTATAAAAAACGCGAGCTTCTCAGGTAAATCGTTTATTGTTTCATTCGCGCTATGAACATTTGGACAAGATCCATCTTTTGATCCTATCTGCCAAACCTGTTACTGCGGCAATAATGAAAATATACAATAATGTCGCCGACAGATTAATTCAATACATCTAAGCAGATTTTTTTTTCTCTTAACAAATAGTAGTTTTAACATAGTCTAACACAACTTAGATGTTATTATTTCTTTTCAAAATTGATATGTTATTAATACCTTATGGTTTATTTGCATCGAAAAGAAAAAAAAGCATTAGAATTAGACACGGAAGGTAAAAATATTAAAAATACAAAAATATAATACATTGATAAGGTTTGAGAAATAGTAAAAGACAATGAAAACAAAATTCATTGCGGTATGTTCATAATAAGTTCAAAAAAAAGAATACAATAAGAATTTTCTGGTTATAGTATGTAGTAAAATATAAAAATTCAATAAAAAGGTATTAGGCACGGAAAAAAATTGGAGAAAGTTTCATAAAGTAATGGGAGAGACCGGGTATAACCATTAGTGCAAATTGTTTTTGTTCTTATCCTGTGGACCATGAATTCATAGTTTTAAAAAAAATGCAATCCTTCGAACGATTTCCATATTCCATCCATACCTTAAGGAAAAAGAAAAGAGAAGAAAAGAAGTAGAAGGCATGAGGAAATGCTGGAATGGTAGAAAGGACGAGAAGTATCTCTCTCATGTATGAAGGATATTCTTCCCAAAATTCGTGGTGAATTCAACGACGACATATTCGACTTAATCGTTTACGGCGTGTGTTCCATTGTGTGCGTGTTCTGTGAAATGCTTCTTTTAATGCCGAATAAACCTTGTCCGTTGGTTGCCATGATGGCTTGGATCCATCGGACCATTTTACCAAATAATGTTTTTTTTTCTTCAGAAATACATTTGGATTTCAAGAGTTTATCAACTGAGTACCAGTGTCAGTTTGTGCGTGTTCATTGCTCGCTTTATCTCGTGGTGGTTGAGTTGTTTGAGTGACAGTTTTTGCTGTATCTGGTGTAGGGGGTCGATAATCATTAGGATCTTTATAATATTTAAGTGTTTTGGCGTGTACAAGTGATTTCATCCCCCTATTATCAAAATACGGCGTTATCTGTATGTTTTATTTGTACCTAATTCAGTGATGTAATAGTGATCTTCCCATCGGGGGTAAAGATTTGTTTATAACCCTACAGGTATGTGTGCGATTTGTAGATATACAAAATTTATGCTAATACTAATCTATGCTAATACCATTCATGTAAGTAGATTTTAAAAATTAATATCAGCATGTAGTTCATGTTTCTTTATGTTTCTTTTGTATGCTATTTTACTCTTTTTTGTTACTTTTCTGGTTACTTTTTTGTTTTATTTTTGTTGCATAACATCAGTAGAACATATTTATCGGTGACTACTGTTATCATTTTGCTTTAGCGAAGTGTTGTGAAAAGAACTCTCATTATTATGGATAGCACTTGTAAACCAATATTGAGTTTATCTTCTTATTGCATATCATTAAATACCACCTAGATTGAGATAAAAGAGTTTGCTTCGGGAACCTTGGAAGAATTTGGTATTAATCATGAGAAATAAAAGTGAAAATTTTAGTGTTGTATTAGTCCTACTCTAATAGCCATAACGTTTGTTCATTTGCAATCAAACATTGACCTGTGTGTCTGTATGAAATAAAAATTACATTTAATCAAGCATAGGAGCAGTAAGTGAAAATATCATTAAAATTGTAAACTGAATCGACATGGTCTAGTGCATCATTAAAATTGTAAAATTGATTTGACATGGTATAGTGCATCATTAAAGTTGTAAAAATGAGCGTGCATTACTGACGTTACCTATGAAGTACGAAAGGGAAGGTGTCGCTGTTTTCGATTTTTAACAAACTTTTCTCAGAAGTTGGTCGTATGCAGGGCAATAGCTGCTCAAAAATGCAATATGCAGGGCAATATCTGCTTCAACAATTCAATCTGCAGGGCAATCGCAGCTTCAAAAATTCAATATTCAAGGCAATAGCTGCTCACAAAACTCTGTGATGAGCAATCGCTCAGACATTCTAACTATATAATCATACATAATAACACTACAACATCATTTGATGCTGCAAAACCATAGAAGAAAACTCTCTTCTGACTGTTTTGAAGGCATTTGAGCCGCTCCTTTGGCGTTTTGCCAAGGCAATAACTTAAGGTATATATTCATATGATTTCATATGAAACACATGAGAGAAAATCTCAATATCATTATAGAACAACATAGAGCGAACGAAACAAACAACATCTGCATCAATATGTTTGAAACGGCTAGGCGGAAATCGCAATTCTCCTTAAGATAGGTAAATACGGTACGATCAGTTATATGTGATGGTAGCGAAACATGTATATTGTGGTTTGAATTGTCAAGACGAGCAAATTTGATGTTTGATATAAATGCTTATTGCATGGAATGAAACTTAAAGGTTCATTTACTCTCTGTAGTAGAAATCATTGTAACTCTGACGTATGTTAATGGCAGTAGGTATAATAATGTTATCTACTCAATGAAAAATGAAATATAGCATGATTTAGATTAGTTTTTGTTAATCGTTTGAAATTTACGCACTAACTCTCAATTTGTATTTAAAAAATAAGATATAGCAAAAACATACCATTGTGAGATATACCACAATGCAGAAATATTCTTCATATGAAGTAATAACAAACAATACATCTATTGTCTATAATACTGAAAGAGATCAAAATGTTATAGTCACTTTTACTGGGAAGAAGACTGTCAATGCTGTTGGCGTTGATCTGAGGATGTCGCTGCTGGATCCATGGAAGTCTATGTTTATAGCACATATAGAGGTAATTCATCCTGGGTTGTAGTTAGGTCAAATTCGGGGCTGGACTAAGCACTGTATGCATTCGGGATGTCGTAGTCTCAGGTGTTACTGCAAAAAGAATTCTCACAGGTGATGTATGCATTTTATGTTACAATCCTCTCATAGTTGTAATCATATTCGTTCCTGCTGTGATGTTTCTGGTTGTTGTAGTTTCTAACATAAGTGAGGTTGTTCGAATCTGGGAATCTTTGGAATATGGTGGCACAGTCGCTTCGGGAATTGATATAGCATAGCCTATCGGAGTGGACTCTAATGGTCCTAAGTGTTTCGGCGCTAGTCTGTTCCATAGGTGATAATGACGAAAAGTGACACATTTTTTCATGATATTGCTCCAACACCTGTTATCCTAGAAAACTATGTTTTGGGTTTCGGCGCTTTTAAATATATATCTGGGCCCTATTAAAGATAGGGAGTCATCTTATAAAGGTGTCATCTTAAAATGTTGTCGTCAGAGAGGGTGAGCGAAGAAATTCGGCCTTTTTAAATATAATGTGTTCCTTATAATGGTGTAGATATGGGGAAAGCTTTAGCAACGAGAGGAAGCGGAGATCGCTCTAAAATACAAACAGTCTATCTCGCTTGGTCTGAACTTCACAAATTAAAGTTTCACAAGGGATCTATCTTTTTATACTCTGTGAATATAGTGTAACATATAGGTATCACGCAAGTCCTTGTTTAAAAGTCACGCGTGTCCTTGTCTAATAGTCAAGGACGCCCTTGTCCCTAATCCAAAACCAGATAGGTCTATAAAGGTTTGTCTCTTAAGCGAATGACCTTTTAAGTCGTATGTTGCTTACATTTGTTACAAGTGAGGCCATTTATATACTATGAACATGTAAACTAGACAGTTATAAGTTTGATGAATCAGTTGTGACAGTTTATAAAGAACACCAGCTTTTCAGGTAAATCGTTTATTATTCCATTCCCGCTATGAACTTTTGGACAAGGGCCATCTTTTGATCCTATATATCAAACCTGTTACTGCGGCGATAATGGTAATATACAATAATGTGACCGACAAATTAATTCAATACATCTAAGCAGATTGTTTTTCTCTTAAAAAATATTTTAATCATAGTCTAACACAACCTAGATGTTAATATTTCTTTTCAAAATTGATATCTTAATATACTTAATGTGCTGTCTTTCTCCTGGTGAAATCAAAATATGACACTAGGATATGGACGCACTGTCATGTTCCGTTGACATAAATTAATTTGTTTTGCAATACACCGATAAACAGGTATATAAGCGCCGCCATTTTGCATAGTAGAGCCAGGATGTACGAGTATCCTTCCCAGGCTCTGTATAAAATTCATGTAAGCAAGAAGTTGTTAACATGTGATCTTGAAGTAGTTCTAAATAAAAACAGGCAACTTTCATGATATATGAAAGTAATGTTTTTTCGTTTCTAAATACTAGTAAGAAAAGCTATTTAGATATAAATTAGTAAAATAAAATTATACCTTCTGAAATAAAATATTTTTTTGACTCAATAAAGGCTTTGGCATAGTGCTTCACACATACCATTTTAGGACGGTGTTGTGCTATACTGTTTTGTTTCCTTACCATGCCATTTTTACCCTCCCCACGCCTCTTTTTGATTGGTCAATGACCTTTTTATGTCTCATTATCACAAATGCTGTTTGTGTATTGCTGATGTGTGAATACATGTCATTGATATTAAATCATGTGCAAAGTAGTTTTATGCCAGTTTATATATGACATATGTGCAAGAAAAAAGTAATTATGCATTATTAAGCATTGTTGATATTTTGCAATATGAATAGGCAGTCATCTGTCCTTGTAACATCAACGGATAAATCATAAGACAGGTTGGTTGGTTAGTTGGTTGGTTGAATTTTTACGGCACACCAGCACATGTAATGAGTTTATTTAGCAACATACATAAGGTTACATATTTCATTATTTAAAAGTGGTAAAAGTTTATTCGTACCGACCAGCGACTCGAAACCAAATAGTAATCAAATTTTAGCGATGGTATGTGAAGCACCTATATAGTTCAACGTGATGACATAAATGTTATAACTTATGATAAATGTTTACTTTTTTCTATTTCACTGGTTTTAAAATAAGGCTGTTTTTATTTTGTTTATATAAACATTATATATAAAACAAATATTTCCAACACTTCAAAAGTACTGCTTAAAACCGACTCAATTGGATACACAAATCATTTTCGGCCAAAATATTTTTTTATACCATTGCACAAAAACTTGACACCCCAACAAAACAAAAACCAAATATAAAAAAATGGACTGTCAAGGGTCAGAGGAAACTCGAACTAGTTGGCAGTGACAAACGGGGACATTCTTCCAACTAGAAAAAAAAATATTTTTTATTATATCGTTTTATTTGCCTAATCAAACATGACTTGAGTTTCTACAGTTAAAGCTTCACAAAACACAATACGCCAGTTTTTTTATTTGCAATTCAAGAACAATAACTCTTGCCTAAATCTAAGTGTACGCATGTGCACTTTAAAACTGTCTATCGGTTTATGCGACGGCATCGAAATACGAAGTATGTTCAAGTAGGTTCGTGTGCGAGGTTTGTTTCTTGAAAGAAACGAAACGTTGCTTACAGTTCCAATAGGCATAACACATTTTTATGCTTTTCGTTAAAGAATAATTTCACAACTTAACCCGATTTCGGCATTCCCAGCTTTCATCTCTTTCCAGCCAACTGAAATATAGGCCAACGAAACTTTGAAAACACGTCATTTTGTTTTGTGAGACTTTTAAATTTTTTTTTTAGAAAAAAACTCATTTGATGAAAACAACACGACTTTACTTTGTAGGAGAGCGCCGTTATTTGTTGCCTGTTGTGTGTGGGATATTCTTGAAAATTTGACTTGCGTTACTCTATTAGTCGACAACAAAAGACGCTACACAGCACCGACAGTTATGACGTAAGACCCATCACCCACCCAGAAAAAAAATCAAGGGATTTTATGTCTTACGTTCTAGGACAATATAGCACCCAGTTCTATGTTTAATATGTACAGAAAATTATCAGATGTTCAGTACAGACCTTTGTCGACAACGACATCGATTGACAAGGTGCGAGAATCAAATTTGCTAGATGATCGATTCATGTGAATTATTATGTACATATTAAAAATTTCACATAGACAAATAAAAATATTGTTATTTTCATATTTTAATTTCTTTCTTCCCAGTGTGAATCTTCATGTGGACCTCCAAACTGCCAAAGTTACTAAACGTATTTTTAAATTTCACATATGTATGTAGTTCTTTTTTCCCATTATGTCTACGGTAACTTCATGTTTATCAAGGCAATACAAAATTTCGCAACACTGTTTACGAAAGTACAGATCGGCTGGACTCTTATCAAAGTGTAATCGTATTTGCTTTAGCATTTATGACTGGTTCTTGATCTGTTTAACAACGATGAGAAATAACTGACGTCATCTTCGAAAGCCATCCAATTTGCATACATATATTTATACATTTGTGAGGTAAATAGGTAGGGGCCAGGGACAAGGCCAAACACTGTAATTGATCTTTCAAGCTATATTGACTTGTTCCCCCACACAAACCAAAGCTTCTGATATATTATGAAGCAGTAATTTCTCAGCAAAAAAGGTAACCCAGATTAGTCGGCTTAATTCTACTATTTCTACAACTGGGTTGACCAGAGCCTTATCAATCAAACAGCAAATCAAAAAATGAAATTGTCTGAGCAATATTTCAATGTTTGTTTCATAAATAGCATTAATTAGTCAGGTAACATAATGCATTACATTTGCAACAGACATATTTTATGGACGTAAGTTGTTATATGTGGCAATTGGAGGAAACTGGTTGTTGGGGAGAAAGTCCTATGAGATTGGGGGAAAATTACCCAAACAGGAAATTTCTATATAATTGTATGAGACGTGATCAATGTAAGTACATCCTGTTAAATTAAAGAATAACGACTCTAGCGGAAAATCTTATGGAAGTGGGGGAACATAACATTTAGGGTAAAATGGCATTCCTCAGGAAATATCCTATGTATTAGGATAGTAAGACTCTTGGTGGAAATCATATGCATATGGACAAATGGGACCCATCGGAGACAAGGCAAAATCGTTGGCAAAGGCGCTCATACGGGTAACATGATTGGGTCTCTAGAGGGACAAAAAGGATTATATGGACAGAAGAGTCTGATGACAACCGGAAGAGCTGATGGCTAAAGTTTTAAATTTCAGTTGAAAACATAGGCAAACACCCACCCCACACTTCACTCATATCATCTTCACTCACGATTTAACAGACCAAAATGGAAAAGTTTTGAAATAAACGGCATCTATTCCAACAAACATAATATCCATCAAAGGAACAAACTTACTCTCCATTTCACCATCTATCCCATTCAACACTCACTCACCCACGCACGGACAATTTAAACTGTCGTAATCGCTTAGAATGTTAAAGAGAACTATTTTTATAAAAAAAATACGGCACACCACATATGACATATAACAAACCACACACAAAATTCAAAACATCTTGTGTAGTTTCCACACACCAACTATCACACCAAGCTGGAAAGTGATGGAAACAAAGTACATCTAACTGCACGAAGATAATTTCCATGACATCATCTATACTATCCAACAGCCTCCCTCGCATTATACCAACAATTTTGTGTTATCTTAGAATTTAATACAAGGAGACGAAATTTTGCAAACATACTTACCATCACAACACCTATGACATTCAGCAATCAACGTACACCATCCAAAATTCCTTTCGTAGTTTCCACGCACAATCTATCAGACCCAGCTGGATAATGATGGAAACAAACTTAATATAGTTACTCTAACAAGCAATCCATGCAACCATCATTACATTGACAAGCGTATCACAAACCATGAGAGCAACATCAGTCATAAGGTGGCTATTACAGAATTTTCATAAATTATGCAATGCTTCATTTTCATTTGTTTTACGGCCAAATGCTCTGATATGTGATGGTTACAACTCTTCTTTGACGCGTCGGCCTTTCTTTTCGCCTGACGTCATTTTTAACAAATTTGGACACTCAAGGCCGGGTAGTACTTTCCAGTATTAAAGGAGGTTTCTGAAGTATATGGCACAACATGTTAGAACCATCTTGCACAATATATTTCCTTACGAAATGGGTCTGGCATGTATTTAGTAGTGGCCGATAGAATTAGAGGCGTATGCCGTTCGGTGGTAAGGAATGGTCTTGGGCGAAATAAGATGTACGCGGTCCGGGCTAGCCAACAAAGCTACGCCGATTAAGGAAACATTATATGTAATCACTATATTTTGCTCTGTTAGATCCATCGCTTTTTGTTCTTAGCGCAGATTTGTTTTTTAATAACTGTTTTACTTTTCTATATCGTTCTTTCTCTAACGTAAACTCTGCATGAGGTTTTAACCTTGGTGACATGCATCGCTTACTGTTGCAGGTATCACTTACGACCCTGATTATGACATTGTTGAATCTTCATTCGCCGTAGGTGCTAGTGGTGGTTTTGAAGGCACATTCAAATATCCATTAAAATAAATATATTTAAGATTGCTTCTTTGTCAGCACCACCTCAAATTTAAAATAGCGATTGACCATTCATGAAATAGAGGTTCACAAGCACTGTGTACAGACGAAGAAGTGGCGACGACAATGAAGTTATAATTTGTTTCCCGCAGGAAGATAGAAAAGTCCTGACTGGTAGAATGGCATATATCTTTTATCAGCTAGAAGTCGAGCATCACAAAGAAAAGCATTCTAAACGAGGGAACAATCAACTCATCACGATGCGTGTTGGCAACTGCAGTGTTGACACGTATTGACTCAGTGTTTTCGATACTCCTGTCTGGTAGACCGCGTTGCTCCTCTTTTGTTTAATTAGTCAAAGATATCTGCAAGTGACCAAAATTGCGGTGTAACGACTTTACTGTTGGTGTCAGATTGATCTACTGTGCCACCGATTTAAGGATTTGTAGATGCCAGTCTGTCGGTGCTAGGCTCAGTAACGACGCTGCTTTCAAGTGGTGGAAATATGTTCGTAAATTTCCATTTATGGTCCACAATCCTTTGATTGTTGTTGATAATAATGGTGATCTGGGATCCCTTTACACCAAGGGCGTTGAGAAAAATAGAAACGATGCGGGTACAGAGAAGCCAGACAGTCTCCCGATGCAGGTACTCCTGGTCTTCAACAAAGGGCAACAATACTATGGTGCGCTTTCGAAAAGTACCTTCAAGACCGATTAAAAACAAAATATCATACACACATTAAATGAGGATCTAAAATTTAGTGATAAGACCGATGATGATGTTTGGATCATCTGAGGCAAGCGCGAATCCGTCCAAAGGTCAGGGAATAATATTGATGTTATGGAAATATAAACAAGAACAATTATTATTCCCAACCACGCTGCATCAAGATCACGTGAAACTTTTGCTGGGACAGAAAGTTTGCTAATCGCTGATTTACCTCTCCAATACCCTTTCGGGGAATAATAAACTGATTCCATTATAATAATCAGTTGATTAATTACCAGCCCTTAGCAATTTTGTTTTTACCTTTCATAGCAGATTTTGCTAGAAAAAATAGCGTTTTTTTCTAAGAGATTTATTACGAATATAATTTAACACATGAATCAACTTTACATCTGCAATATGTCTTTGTTGCACATCATGAATGTGACGCGCTTGACCCATCTTACTTATTGAATATTCATCAGGTTTTAGTTGGTCTTGGTTATCGAGTCTGATATCGAGACAAGTTCCAGGACCACAATAATTATATACATGAAGATATTTTGCCCATGTAGCTCCTGGCAAGTTTCCTAACAAAGCAGTATATCACCATTGCACGCTATTTGCGACGGGGAAATAAATTTATATTTGCTTGTACCACATTTCACACACTTACCTGTAAGTGCGTGTCTCTTATTTTTGCTGTTATCATTGCCAATCCAACGGTGGGATATGTTGCTCTACATCGAACACAATATAAGCTCATATCATTTTTATATTTATATAATTGACTTTTCAGCGACACAAAAACAAAAGCCTGTAAGGCACCGTCCAGAGTTATTGAATTCTATCAGAATGTTTATAATAGGTCCATCTGGAACTGGTAAGACACAATTATTGCTTAATCTGATAATGTGATGGCTGAAGGGGAATAAGTTATATTTAGTAGCGCCATTTGTAGACGATCAACGATGTTATGAATTACTTAGATTTTAATAAAAATGCGATATTACTGGATGAAGACAAAAACGATATTATTGATTTTATTACCGATATTGATGAAGCTCTATCCATAGATGACTTAGATGGATTCATTAATAACCTCGTAGTATAGAATGATGCAATAAACAAACCAATCTAGTTAGAGCATTTTCTCATGTCCATCACAAAAGCATGGACGTGATTCATGTAACTCAGAGATACACACAGATACCTAAGGTGATCAGAGACAACTGCAATATTTTGGTTGTGTTTAATGGCGTAGATAATTATACTTTGCAAAATATTTATTATACTTGGTGTTCAGGAGATATGTACTTGATTAAATTTAAAAACTTTTTCTCCAAAGTGCAAGCTGTTCCATTCAGATTTATAACGATAAACTTACATGATCCAAGATCAAGGTATCATGTAGGTTTAGATAAAATCTTTGGTCACTGATTTTTTAGTTTATAGCAGCAGGGAATGTGAATGACATACGCACGTGAAAACAAAAATGGTTGAAAATTAATCTGATCAAATTAGAGTTTTTGGCTTAACACTATCAACATTGTTTCTGAGCCTTTGTAGGAACCTTTAGTTTTCAAAAATAAGGTCTCTACAACTTTGTAAGGTTCAGCCTCTATGCTGCTTACTTTGACAAAAGGGGAGTTTACTGATACAGACATCCATCATTTATCTATTGATTGACTGAACATACACAAACTAGATAGGGATATTTTCTCTCAAAAAAAGTCAATAATTTATCTCAACTAAATCACTGCTAAATGTCTTGATATTAAAGATTTTTTTGAAATTAGATATATGTATTTAATAATTGCTTCCATTAATATGTACATTTGCTGTAATTAAAACAATTTACTCTTTTCTAATATAACTTTTTCTTACTACTTTCTTTGAGGTTAGTTTTAATTTTATTAATGTAACAACATTCAGTTTATTGGGTTAAAAAAACATGAAAGCAATAATATCAGTGTAAAGAGTAAATAAGTTTTGATGTGATTACAGTGTGGTGAAAGATAGCTGTGTTACAATCTAGCAAACAAGATAACAAAGGTGCAGAAATTTTATTTATTTATCTCACTGTTGATGGACTTTTTACAGTGTGTTAGGAAAGATTTGCTAAATTTACAGTATAACTTCATGTCATAACTTGAGGTCTTTCTATAAACATTCAATACAACACTGAATAAAAAATAATATAATATGATCTAGAACAGAACATGGGGATTCAGCCCATAAAATATTTGAAAAATTTTCATTCATTCTGAGAAATGTTAAAATTTGAATTTCCCAAGGACTAGACACATTATTTAGTGCATTATCTGTATTTATTTTCTTGGAAATAGTGTATGACTTTAGTTTCTTGGAAATAATATATGCATTTATTGTATTACAAAGAATGTATGCTATTTATTTTCTTTCAAATAACGTATTCTTTTATTTTCTGCAAATGATGTACCAATTATACATCTTTCTATCAGACATTACTGAATACGAGCATTATGATGTCTTTACTACATGTGCCATCCTGAAAGCCAGTACTTTACACAAATATCTACCAGATAAGAGATTAAAAGAAACTTGACAACAAATAAAATAACATGTATCACTTAAAGATGCTTAAATCACTAGTACCTGTACATTTAGAATGTCAGAATAATAAAAAGAAATTCAAAAAGGGACTACACCCTTCCAATAATAAGTTAATATTTGAATAAGGTACCTACTTGTTGACAATACAATCATATGAAACTAAAACATTTAAAAAGAGATGACTAACAAGGCATATTTTATAACAGAAGTTATCAACATATGACAAAAATGGCATATACATCTAAGAAGATCCTGGAGACCAAACTATGAATGACTGGGCCATTTACTGAAATGTAAAAGGATACCATAAATTGTTTCACATTTGGGGACCAGCTGAAGAATTCTGCCAATCAAATAAGTCATTTACAGTATGCATTTCATCAAACTGATTTACATCATGCCTTTCATATAAAAATTAGTATCATGCTAGTTAAATTACTAAAATAAACCTGGAATTTTGTCAACTCTTGTGTTTAAATCTGTAAATTTGGATAGACCCGTTTTTCGATAAGCCTCATTTAAATGCCTGAAACTTTAAAACTATAGCAATACTGAGTGTTATTTGCTTGAAAAGCTGTATCCTAGTGTTTATATGTTGCTAAACAAAACATTTCGATATTAAGTATCAAGTTTTCATAATATTTAAAAGCAATGAAATCCACATGTAGATTTTGTAATTTTAGAATTACTGCATTGTATTAGAGTACTGATTCTAGTGTAATTAAAGATATGTTGTACACTATAATCACAAATTTTGTTGTTGTTCATTAATTTAATATTAAATACATTTATTTCTTTACACAGTTACATATATGTTTTCTTTTTAAAATAAAGAATACACACCCATTCAGAAAAGAGAACTTTGATAACGAATGTCAGTACATACCAAATATTAATGCCTTCTGTAAGGTATATACACAATAATCACAGGTCAGACATTACCATAGGTTCCACTGAATTTTAACCTATTAAGTACAATTCTAGTCATCACATTGACTTGATAATGCTTACATTAAACTTTGAAAGGCAGCATGATGAGAACTAATGTTGTTTAGTCAAACTTTATTTCAGCTGCAGAATCGACAAACTATTTATAATTCACATCTTGCATTTTCAATGCTTAAAAAATGTTTAATGTGATTTTTAAACATTGATGGACTGTGACTAAATGTTTCATAGCATACTTCATACTGAATTATTATTTTTTATGCAGTATGTGTCTTCTTATGCCTATTCAGATGTCCACTTTGATTAAACCTTTCATTGCATACTTCACATTTAAATGGTTTTTCTCCTGTATGTTTCCTCATGTGTACAGTCAAAGCTCCACTTTGTTTAAACCTTTCATCACATACTTCACACTCAAATGGCCTTTCTCCAGTATGTGTTCTTATGTGTACCAATAGACTTCCACTTTGACTAAACCTTTCATCACATACTTCACACTTAAATGGCTTTTCTCCAGTGTGTACCCTCAAGTGCTTGCGCAAACTTCCAATCACACTAAACCTTTTATTACATACTTCACACTTAAATGGTTTTTCTCCAGTGTGTATCCTCATGTGTACCGTTAGACTTCCACTTTGACTAAACCTTTCATCACAGAATTCACACATAAATGGTTTTTCTCCAGTATGTATCCTTGTGTGCTTGCTCAGACTTGCAATGTTACTAAATCTTTTATCACATACTGCACATTTAAATGTTTTCTTGCCATAATGTTTCCTCATGGACACTGTTAGGATTTCCTTTTCAATAAATCTTTCATCATGTACTTCACCTTTAAATGGTTTATCTCCATTATGTTTTCTCATGTGCACTGTCAGACCTCCATTTTGACTGAACCTTTCATGACACAATCTACATTGAAATGGTTTTTCTCCTGTATGTGTCCTCATGTGCGGATACAGGTTTCCACTGTTACTAAACCTCTTATCACATAAACCACACTTATATAGCTTTTCTCTTTTAAGTTCCATCATGTAAGATATTCACTCGCACTAATCATTTTATTACATACTTCACACAACATTGGTTTTTCCCCAGTATGAGACCCAGTGCTGATTCAGTTTTTCACTTTAAATAAACCTTTTGTCATATACTTCACACTTAAATGGCTTTTCTCTCTAATGTATCTTGATATTCATACCCAGTATTTGTCCTCCTGTCCTGGTGCATGTTCTCTCTTACAAACATTTTATCAATACTTCACACTCTAATGGATTTTTTTTTTTTCCTTTCATTCCCACTTTCTTTTTTTCCCTTTTTTTTTTTTCCAAAAAACCCCTTTTTTTTTTTTTAAAATTCCCCAAAAAAAATTTTTTTTTTGGGGTTTTTTAAATTTCCCCCCTTTTTTAAAAAATTTTTTCAATTAAAAATTTTTTTTTTTTAAAATTTTTTTTTTTTCCCCCCTTTTTTTTAAAAAATTTTCCCAAAATTTTTTTAAAGGGGTTTTTTCCCGTTTTTTTTTCCCCTTTTCCAACAAATTTTTTTAAAAAAATTTTTTTTTTTAAAAAGTTTTCCCGGGTTTTTTTTTTAATTATTTTTTTTTTTCCCCCCTTTTTTTTTTTCCCCTTTTTTTTTAAAATTTTTTTTTTCAATAAAATTTTTTTTAATTTTTATTTTTTTTTTTTTTTTTTGGGGAAATTTTTAATGCCTTTAAAAAAAAAAAAGGGTTTTTCCCCCTTTTTTTGGTTTTAAAAGGTTTCCCCCAAAATTTTTTAAAAAAAAAATTTTTTTTTTTTTTTTTAAAACCCTTGGTTTTTTTTTAAATTTAAAATTTTTTTAAATTTTTAAAAAAATTTTTCCCTTTTTTTTTTTTTTTTTTTCCCTTTTTTTTCCCCCAAAAATTTTTTCTTTAAAATTTTTTTTTTTTTTCCCCTTTTTCCCCTGGGTTGGGGAAAAAACTTTTTTTTTTTTCCCAAATTTATTATTTTTGGCAAAATTTTCCCCCCTTTTTTTTGGGGCCCCCCTTTTTTTAAAAAAAAAAAAACCCCCTTTTTGGGGAAAAATTTTAAAATTTTTTTTGGGGGGGGGGGGGGGGAAAAGAAGGGGGGAAAAAGGGGGGGGGGGAAAAAAAGGGGGGGGGGTTTAAAAAAAAATTTTTTTTTTTAATTTTTTTTTTTTTAAAAAAGGGGCCCAAAAATAAAAGGGGGTTTTTTTTTTTATAAATTTTAAAAAAAATTTTTTTTTTTTTTCCTTTTAAAAAATTTTTTTTTTAAAATTTTTAAAAAATTAAAAAAACCCCGGGGGGGAAAAAATTTTTTTTTTTTTTTTTTTTTTAATTTTGGGAAAAAATTTTGGGGGGGGGTTTTTTTTTTAAAAATTTTTTAAAATTTTTTTTTTTTAACCCTTTTGGGAAAAAGGGAAATTTTTAAAATAAAAAAAATTTTTAAAAAAAAATTTTTTTTTATTTTTTAAAATTTTTTTTTTTTTTTTTTTCCCCCCCCCTTTTTTTTGGGTTTTCCCTTTTTTTTCCTTTTTTTATGGGTTTTTTTAAAAAGGGGGGTTTTTTTTTTTTTTTATTAAAATTTAAAAAAAAAAATTTTTTTAAAAAAAAAAATTTCCTTTTTTAAAAAAAATAAAAATTAAAATTTTTAAAAAAAAAATTTTTTAAAAATTTTTTAAAAAATTTTTTTTTTTTTTTAATTTTTTTTTTTTTAAAGGGAAATTTTGGGGGGAAATTTTTTGGGGTTTTTTTTTTAAAAAAAACCCCCCCCCCCAAAACAAAAAAAAAAACCCAAAAAAAAAAAGGTTTCCTTTTGGGAAAAAAATTTTTCATAAAAAAAAATTTTTTTTTAATTTGAAAAAAAAAATTTTTTTTTGGGAAAAAAGGGGCCCCCCCAAAAAAAACCCCAAAAAACAAATTTAAACCTTTGGAAATTTTTGGGAAAAAAATTTTTTTTTAAAAAACAAAAATTTTTAATTTTTTCCTTTTTTCAAAAAGGGGGGTTTTTTTTTTTGCCTTTTTGGGGTTTTTTTTTGTTTAATTATTTTAAAAATTTTTTTTTTTTTTAAAAAAAAAACCATTTTTAAAATTAAAAAAAAATTTTTTTTTTTTTTTTTAAATTTTTAAAAAAAAAAAATTTTTTTTTTTTTTTTAAAAAAAAAAAAAAAAAAGGGTTTAAAAAGGGGAAAAAAAGGGAAAAAAAAAAAAAAAAAAAAAAGGGGTTTTCCCAAAAAAAAAATTTTTTTTAAAAAAAAATTTTTTTTTTAAAATTTTTTTTATTCCTTTCCCCCTTTTTTTTTTTTTTTTTTTCCTTTCCCCCCCCTTTTTGGAAAATTTTTTTGGGGGGGTTTTAAAAATTTTTTTTTTCCAAAAAAATTTTTTTTTTAAAAAAAAAATTTTTTAAAAAAAAAATTCCTTTTTGAACCGAAAAATTTTTCCCCCGGAAAAAAAATTTTTAAAATTTTTTCCGGGCCCCCAAAAAATTTTTTTTTTAAAAAATTTTTTTTTTGAAAAAATTTTTTGGGGGGGAAAAAAACAAAACCCAAAAAGGGGTTTTTTTAAAATTTTTTTTTCCCCTTTTTTTAAAAAAATTTTGGGCAAAATTTTTTTTTAATTTTAATTTTTTTTAAAAAAAAAAAATTTTTTTTTTTTATTAAAAAATTTTTAAATTAAAAATTTTTTTTTTTTAAAAATTTGGGGTTTTTTTTTTTTTTTTAATTTTTAAAAAAGGGGTTTTTTTTAAAAAACAATTTTTAACCCTTTTTTTTTTTTTTTTTTTTTTTTTAAAAAAAAAGTTTTTTCCCAAATTTTTTAAAATTTTTCGGTTAATTTTTTTTTTAACCCAAAAAATTTTAAGGGAAAAAAAAAAGGGGGTTTTTTTTATTTTTTTTGGGGGCCCCTTTTTTTGAAAAATTTTTTTTTTTTTTTTTTTTTTTTTAAAAAAAAATTTTTTTTTTTTTTTAAAATTTTTTTAAAAAAAATTTTTTTTTAAAAAAAAATTTTTTTTTTAACCCCCCCTTTTTTTTCCCTTTTTTTTGGGTTTTAAAGGAAAAAAATTTTTTTGGGTTTTTCCTTTTAAAAAAATTTTTTTTAAAAAAGGGCCCAAAATTTAAAAAATTTTTTTCCCTTTTTTTAAAACACATTTTGTTTTTTTTTTTTTTTTTTTTAAAAAATTTTTTTAAAAAAATTTTTAAAAAATTTTTTTTTGGGGAATTTTTTTAAAAAAATTTTTTTTTTAAAAAAAATTTTTTTTTTTTGGGGGGGAAAAAAGGATTTTTAAAAAATTTTTTAATTTTTTAAAATTTTTTTAAAAAGGGGGGGGTTTTTAAAAAAACCCCCCCAAAACCCAAAAATTTTTTTTTAAAAGGGGAAAAAAATCCAAATTTTTTTAAAAAAAAATTTTTTTAAAAAAACCCGGAAATTTTTTTTTTCTTTTTTTAAAAATCCTTTTTTTTTTCAAAAAAAAAAACAATTTTTTTTTTTTAAACAAATAAAAAATTTTTTTTTTTTTTTTTTTTAAAAAAAATTTTTTTTTTTTTTTTTAAAAATTTTTTGGGTTTTTTTTTAAATTAAAAAATTTTTTTTTAAAAAAAATTAAAATTTTTTTGGGAAAAAATTTTTTTTTTAAAAAACAATTTTTTTAAAAAAAAAATTTTTTTTTTTTTTTTTGTTTTTAAAAAAAAATTTTGGTGGGAAAAACCGGGGTTTTTTTTAAAAAATTTTAAACCACCTTTTAAAAAAAGGGGAAAAATTTTTTTTTGGGGGAAAAAAAATTTTTAAAAAAAAAATTGGGGGGGCCCCTTTTTAAAAATTTTCCCGGGTTTAAAAAAAAAAAAAAGGGGTTTTTTTTTTGGGGAAAAAAAGGGAAAAAAAAAAAAAATTTAAAATTTGAAAAATTTTTTTTTTTTAAAAAAATTTTTTTGGGGTGTTGTTTTTTTTTAACCCAAAAAAAGGGGTTTCCTTTTTTAAAAAAAAAAAAAGGGGTTTTTTAAAAAATTTTAAAAATTTTTTAAAAAAAATTTTACAAAAGGGGGGGAAAAAAAAATTAATTTTTTTAATTAAAATTTAAAAAAAAAAAAAATTTAAAAAAGGGTTTTTTAAAAAAATTTTTTCCAAAAATTTTTTTAAAAAAACCCCTTTTTTTTAAAATTTTTTTAAAAAAAAATTTTTTTTAAATTGGGGAATTTTGTTTTTAAAAAAAAAATTTTTTTTAAAAAATTTTTTCCCCCCTTTTTTTTTAAAAATTTTTTTTTTTTTTTTTTAAAAAAAATTTTTATTAAAATTTTTAAATAATAATTTTTATTAAAAAAATTTAAAAAAAAATAAAATTTCCAAAAATTTGGGGGTTTTTTTTTTTTTTAAACCCGGGGGTTTTTTTTTTTTAAAAATTTAAAAATTTTTTTGGGGGGAAAATTTTTTTTAAAAATTTTAAAATAAGGGGGAAAAACCAAAAAAAATTTTAAAAATTTTTTTTTTTTTTAAAAAAACCCCAATTTTTTTTTAAGGGAAATTTTTTTTAAAAAAAACCCCTTTTTAAAAGGGGGGGAAAAAAAAGGTTTTTTTTTTTTTTTTTCCCCAAAAAAAAATTTTTAAATTTTTTAAAAAATTTTTTTAAAAATTTTTTTACTTAAAAAAATTGGGGTTTTGATTTTTTAAAAAAAAAAAAAAAAAATTTTTTTTAATTTTTGGGGGAAAAAAAAAAATTTTTTTTTTAAAAAGGTTTTTCTTCCCCCCGGGAAAAAAATTTAAAATTTTTAAGGGGGAAAAAAAAAAAAAATTTTTTTTTTTTTAAAAAAAAGTTTTTTTTTTTTTTTTTGGGGAAAACCCGGGGTTTTTTTGGTTTTTTTTTAAAAATTTTAAAAAAAAAAAATTTTTTTTTTTTTATTTTCCCAAAAAAAATTTTTTTTTTAAAAAATTTTTTTTTAAAAATTAAGTTTTTTGAAATTTTTTAAAAAATTTTTAGCCCTTTCCCTTTTTTTAAAAAAAAAACCCAAAAAAGGGGAAAAAAAATTTTTTTTTTGGGGGAAAAAACCCCCCCCTTTTTTTTTGGGGGTTTTTTTTTTAAAAAAAGGTTTTTTTTGGGGAAAAAAAAAAAAATTAAAATTTTTTTTTTTTTTTAAAAATAAATTTTTTTTTAAAAGGGGGGGGGAAAAAAAACCCCCTTTTTTTCCCCCCGGGGGGCCCCCAAAAAACCCAAAAAAAATTTAAAATTTTTTAAAAACCCCTTTTTGGGTTTTTTTAAAAAAAAAAAAGGCCCCAAAAAAAAAAACCCCAAAAAAATTTTTTTAAAATTTTGGCCCCCTTTTAAAATTTTTAAATTTTTAAAAAAAAAGGGGAAAAAATTTTTTTTTTTTTTTTTTGGTTTAAAATTTTTTTTGGGGAAGAAAAGGTTTTTTAAAATTTTTTAAAAAAAAATTTTTTAAAAAGAAAAAAAAAAAAAAGGGGGAAATTTTTTGGGGGAAAAAATTTTTTTTAACTAAAAAAATAATTTTTTTAAAAAAATTTTTATTTTTTTTTTTAGAAAAAATTTTAAAAAAATTTTTTTTTTTTTAAAAAAATTAAAGGGGCCCCCAAAAAAAAATTTAAAGGTTTTTTTTTAAAAAAATTTGGGTTTTTAAACCCAAAAGGTTTTTTTTAAAAAATTTTTTTTTACGGGGGGGAAAAATTTAATGGGTTTTTTGTTTTTTTTTTTAAAAAAAAAAAAAAATTTTTAAAAATTTTTGGGGTTGGGGGGTTTTTTTTTTAAAAAATTTTTAAAAAAAAAAAATTTTTTTAAAAAAATTTTTCCCAAACCCTTTTAAAATAGGGGGCCCCCCGGGGGTTTTTTCCCAAAAAAAATTTTTTTTTGAAAAAGGGGGGTTTTGGGGGGGGGAAAAAAATTTTTTAAGGGGTTTTTTTTGGGGGGGGGGAAAAAAGGGGGGATTTAAAAAAGGGGGGGTTTTTTTCCCCCAATTTTTAAAAAAACCCCCCAAAAATTTTTTCCCCCCCCCCAAAAAAAAAAAAGGGGGGAAAAATTTTTTAAAATTTTTTTCCCAAAAACCCCTTTTTTTTTTTTTAAAAAAAAAAAAAAAAAAAAATTTTTGGGGTTTTTTTTTTTAAAAAAAAAATTTTTTTTTTTTAAAAAAAAATTTTTTTTAACAAAAAACTTAAAAATTTTTTTTTAAAAAAATTAATTTTTTAAAATTTTTAAAAAAAAAGGGGGGTTTTTTTTTTTTTTTTTCCCCCCTTTTTTTTTTTTTTTTTTTGGTTTTTTTTAAAAATTGGTTTAAAAAACCCGGGGGGGGGGGGAAAAAAAAATTTTTTCCGGGAACCGGGCGGGGGTTTTTAAAAATTTTTAAATTTTTTTGTAATTTTAAAAAAAAAAATTAAAAAAAAATTTTTTTTTTTTATGTGGAAAAAAAAGGGTTTAAAAAAAAACAAATTTAAATATTAAAAAACCCGGGAAAAAATTTTTTCCCCCCTTTTTTGGTTTTTTTTAAAGGTTTTTAAAACCCCCCTTTTTTTTTTAAAAAAAAAACCCCCAAAAAAAAAAAAAAAAAAAATTTTGGGAAATTTTTTTTTTCCCTTTTTTTAAAAAAATTTAAAACCCAAAAAAAAAATTTAAAATTTTTTTTTTTTAAATTTTTTTTTTTCCCCCCGGGGGGCCCTTCCCCAAAATTTTTTAAAAAAACCCTTTAAAAAATTTGGGAAAATTTTTTTTTTTTAAAAAGGGAAAAAAAAGGGGGAAAAAAAAAAATTTTTAAAAAAAAACCCCCCTTTTTTTAAAAAAAAAAAAAATTTTTTTTCCCAAAAAGGGGGGGGTTTTTTTTTTTTAAAAAAAAGGGCCCCCCCCCAAAATTTTAATTTTTTTAAAAAAAAAAAAATTTTTTCGGGGTTTTTTTTTAAAATTTTTTTTAAAAAAAGGCCTTTTTTTTTATAAAACTTTAAAATTTTTTTTCTTGGACCTTTTTTTTTAAAAAAATTTTTGTGGTTTTGGGGTTTTTTTGGTTTTTTTTTTTTTTTTTTAAAAAAATTTTCGTTTTCCTTTTTTTTTTCCCGTTTTTTTTTTTTTTTTTGGGGAAAAAAAAACCCGGGTTTTTTTTTGTTTTATTTTTTTTT
This sequence comes from Potamilus streckersoni, assembly GCA_016746295.1. Taxonomy (NCBI): domain Eukaryota; kingdom Metazoa; phylum Mollusca; class Bivalvia; order Unionida; family Unionidae; genus Potamilus; species Potamilus streckersoni. Next base: position 153,577 of record JAEAOA010001921.1, read on the forward strand.
TTTTTTAAACCTTAAATTTTTTAAAATTTTTTTTTTAAAAAATTTTTTCCCTTTTTTTTTTTTTTAAAAAAAAAGGGGGTTCGGGAAAAAAAAAAAAAAAAAAGGAAAAATTTTTTTTTAAAAAAAATTTTTTAAAAAAAAAACACCAAAAATTAAATTTTTAAAAAATTTTAAAAAAAAAAATTTTAAAAATTTTTTGGAAAAATTTTTTTTTGGCTTTTTCCCAAATTTTTTTTTTTTAAAAAAAAAAAAGGTTAAAAATTTTTTTTTTTAAAAAAATTTTTTTTTTTCTAATTTATTTTTTTTAAAAATTTTTTTTTTTGAGGCCCAACCTTCCCGGAAAAGGGGCCCCCAAGGGGAAAGGTTTTCCCCAAAATTTTTGGTTTTTTTTTTTTTTGGGGGGTTTTTAAAATTTTTTTAAAAAAAAAAAGGGGGGTTTTATTAAATTTTTAAGGAAAAAACCCAAATTTTAAAATTTTCCCCGGGGAAAAAAAAAAAATTTTTTTTTTTTGGGGGGAGTTTTTTTATAAAAAATTTCCCCTTTTTTTTTTTTTTAAATTTTGGGAAAAAATTTCCCTTCCCATTTTTTTTTTTTTACCCAAAAATTTTCGTTTTTGGTAATTTTTAAAATTTTTTTTTTTTTTGGGGTTTTTGGGGTTTTTTTCCCCCGGGGAAAAAAAAAAAAGGGAAAAAAAAAAAATTTTTTATTATTTTTTAACAATTTTTTAAAAAATTTTTTTAAAAAATTTTTTTAAAAAATTTTTTAAAAAAAAAAAAGGGGTTTTTTTTAAAATTTTTTTAAAAAAAAAAAATTTTCCCTTGGGGGAAAAAAAAATAATTTTTTTTTTTTTAAATTTTTTTTGGGGGCCCCCCCCAAAAAAAAAAAAAAATTTTTTTTTTCCCCAAAAAAGGGGGAAAAAAACCCCCAAAAATTTTTTTTTAAAAATTAAATTTTTTTAAAAAGGGGTTTTTAAAAAAATTTCCCCAAAAAAATTTTTATTTTAAAAAAATTTCCCCCAACCCGGGGGCCCGGGGAAAAAGGGGGAATTTTTTTTGGGGGAAAAAAACCCCCAAAAAAAAAGGTTTTTTTAAAAAAAATTTTTTTTGGGGGGAATTTTTTTTTTTTTTTTAAGGTTTTTTTTTGTTTGGTTTTAATTTTTTAAATTTTTTTGGGGGAAATAATTTTTTTTTTTTTTTTTTTTTGGGGGGTTTTTTTTTGACCAAAAAAAACCCCAAAAATTTTTAAAAAATTTTTTTAAATTTTTAAAAAAAAAATTTTTTTTTTTTTTTTTTTAAAAAAAAAAAAAAAAAAAATTTTTTTTTGGGGGAAGGTTTTTTTTTAATTTTTTTTAAAAAAAATTTTTTTTTTTTAGGGTTTTGGGAAAAATTTTTTGGGGGGTTTTTTTTCAACTTAAATTGTTTTTTTTTTTGGTTTTTTTTTTTTTTAAAAGGTTTTTTAAAAATTTAATTTTCCCCCCAATTTTGGGGGTTTTTTTTTTTTTTTTTTTGGGGGGGGGGGGAAAAAATTTTTTTTAAAAATTTTTTTTTTTAAAAAAAAAAAAAAAAAAAAAAGGGGGGGAAAAAAATTTTTAAAAAAAATTTTTTTTGGGTTTTTTTTTTTTTTAAAAAATTTTTTTTTAAAAAAATTTTTTTGGGGGAAAAAAAATTTAATTCCCCAAAATTTTTTTGGAAAAATTTTTTTTTTTTCCTTAATTTTTTAAAAACAAATTTTTTTTTTTTTTTCCCCCCAAAATTTTCCTTTTTTTTGAAAAAAAAGGGGGGCCCCTTTTTTTTTTGGGGTTTTTTTTTTTTGGGGGGGGTGGTTTTTTAAATTTCCCCTTTTTGTTAAAAGGGTTTTTTTTAAAGGGGGGGTTTTGGGGGGGAAATTTTTTTTAAAAAAACCCCCCCCCCCAAAAAAGGTTTTAAAAAGGCCCCCCCGGGGTTTTTTTAAAAACCAAATTTTTGGGGGGAGCCTTAAAAAAGGGAAAAATTTTTTTAAAAAAAATTTTTTTTTTCCGGTTTTAAAAAAAATTTTTTTTTTTTTTTTGGTTTTTTTTTTTTTTCAAATTTTTTTTTTTTTGGGGGGGGCCCAAAAATTTGGTTTTCCCAAAAAAGCCGGGGTTTTTTTTTTTATCCCCCAAAAAGGGGTAAAAAATTTAAAAAAATGTTCCAAAGGGGAATTTTCCCTTTTTTTTTTTTAAAAAACCCCCCGGGGGGTTTTTTTTTTAAAACCCCAAAAACTTTTTGGGGAAGGGTTTTTTAAAAAAAAAAACCCCCCTTTTTTTCCCAAATTTTTAAAAAAAAATTTTTTTTTTGGGGGAATTTTAAAAAAAAAATTTTTTTTTTTAATTTAAAGGGGTTTTTTTGGGGAAAATTTTTTAAAAACCCCCAAAAAAACCCGTTTAAAATTTGAAAAATTTTTTAAAAAAAAAAGTTTTTAAAATTTTTTAAAAAATTTTTTTTTCCCCGGGGGAAAGGGGGTTTTTAAAAAAAAATTTTTCCCCCCCCTTTTTTTTTTTTTATTTTGGGTTTTTTTTGGGGGACCCAAAAAACGTTTAAAAATTTGGGCCCTTTTTTTTTTGGGGGTTTTTTCCCAAAAAAATTTTTTTTTTTGGTTAAAAAAATTTTTTTTGGTTTTGGGGGGGTTTGGGGGTTTTTTCCCCAAAAAATAAATTTCTTTTTTTTTTAAAAAAAAAAAAAAAAAAAAAAAAATTTTTTTAAAATTTTTTTTGAAAAAAAAAAGGGGTTTGGGGAAAAAAATTTAATTTTTGGGGGGGCCCCCCTTTTTGGGGGCCTTTTTTCCGGGGAAAAATTTTTGGGGGAAAAAAATTTGGGTTTTTTTTCTTTGGGGGGGGGAAAAAAAACCGGGTTTTTTTGGGGTTCCTTTTTTTAAAAATTTTTAAAATAATTTTTTTTTTTTTTTCCAATTTTTTGGGGTTTTAAAAAAAAAAAAAAAGTTTTTGGGGTATGTTTTCCCGGGGGAAAAAAAAACCCCTTTTTTTGGGTTTTTTTTTTTTTCAAAATTTTTTTTTTAATTTTAAAAAAAAATTTTTTTTCCCCTTTTTTTTTTTAAAAAAAACCCCGGGGGGTTTTTTAAAAAAATTTTTTAAAAAAAAAATTTTTTTTTTTTGGGGGGAATTAAGGGTTTTTTTTTTTTTAAAAAATTTTTTAAAAAAAAATTTTTTTTTTTTTTAAGGGGTTTTTTTTTTTTTTAAAAAACCTTTTTTTTTTCCACCAAAAAAAAAGGGGGAAAAAATTTTTTTTTAAAAACCTTTTTTTTTTAAAAAAAAAAAAACCCCCCAAAATTTTTTTTTGGGGAAAATTTTTTTTTAAAAAAAAAATTTTTTTTTTTTCCCTTACCCAATTTGGGTTTTTTTTTTAAAAAAAAAATTTTTTTTTTTTTTTTAAAAACAAAAAAATTTAAAAAAATTTTTTTTTTAAAAATTTTTTCCCCTTTTTTTTATTTTTTAGGTTTTTAAAAAAAGGTTTTTAAAATTTTTAAATTTTAAACCCAAAAATTTTTTTTTTTTTATTTTTAAAAGGATTTTTTAAATTTTTTTTTTTCTCCCTTTTTTAAAAATTTTAAAAAATTTTTTTGGAAAATTTTTTTTAAAAATTTTTTAAAAAAAAAATTTAAATTTTTTTAAAAAAAAAATTTTTTTTTTTTTTTTTTAAAATATTTTTTTTTGGAGGTTTTTTTTTTTTAAAATTTTTTTTTCCCCCCTTTTTTTTTCCCCACCCTTTTTTTTTTTTGGTTAAAAAGGTTGGTTTTTTATTTTTAAATTTTCCTTTTTTAAAAAAACCCCTTTTTTTTTTTTTTTTTAATTTTTTTAAAAAACCCCTTTTTTAAAAAAAATTTTTTTTTTTGGTTTTTTTTTGTTGGTATTTTTCGGGGTTTTCCCAAAATTTTGGGTTTTTTTTTTTTTTTTGGGGTTTTTTTTTTAAAACCATTTTTGTTTATTTTTTTTTTTAAAAAAAAAAATTTTTTTTTTTTAAAAATTTTTTTTAAAATTTTTAAAAAATATCAAAAAATTTTTTTTTTCCCCAAAATTTCTAAAAAAAAAAAAAACCTTTTTTTTTTTTAAAAATTTTTTTAAAAATTTTTTTTTTAAAAACCCCCCCCGGTTTTTTTTTTAAAAAATTTTATTTAAAAAAAAAAAAAATTTTTTAAAAAAAAAAACATTTTAAAAAAAGGGGGAAAAAAAACATTTTTTTTTTTTTTTAAAAAAATTTTTTTTTTTTTAAAAAAAAATTTAAAGGGGGGAAAAAGAATTTTTTGGGGGGGGCCCAAAAAAATTGGGCGGTTTTTTTTTTTTTTAAAAAAAATTTTAAAACCGTTCTTACAAGGAAAAAAATTTTAAAACAAAATTTTTTTTGTTGGGGGTTTGGGGGTTTTTTTTTAAAAAAAAATTTTAAATTTTTTTTTTGGGAAAAATTTTAAAAAAAAAATTTTTTTTAAATTTTTGTTTTCCCCCGGAAAAGAAAAGGGGGCATTTTTTTTTTAAAAAAAAAAACCGTTTAATTTTTTTTCCCTTTTTTTTTTAAAAACCAAAAATTTTTTTGGGAAAAAAATAAAAAAAAATTTTTAAAATTTTTTTTAAAAAAAAAAAAAAAATTTTTTTTAAAAAAAAAAAAAAGCCAAAAAAATTTTTTTTTGTTAAAAATTTAAAATTTTTAAAAAAAATTTTTTTGGGGTTTTTTTTAAAAAAAAGGGGGGAAAAAATTTTTTTGAAAATTTTTTTTTTTTAAAAAATTTTTTTAAAAAATTTTTTAAAAAAGGGGGGTTTTTTAAAAAAGGGGGGGGGGTTTTTTTTTTTAAAAAAAATTTTATGAAAAAAAAAAACCTTTAAAAAATTTTTAAAATTTTACCTGAAATTTTAAAAAAAAAAATTTTTTTAAAAAAAAGGGGGGGGCCCCAAAAAAAATTTTTTTTTAAAAAAAAAATTTTAATTTTCCCAAAAAGGAAAATTTTTTTAAAAAAAAAAAAGGGGTTTTTAAAAAAAAATTTTAAAAATTTTTTTAAAAAAAAATTTTTTTTTGGGAAAAAAAAAAAAAAATTTTTTTTGTAAAAATTTTTTTTAAAAAAAAAAATTTTAAAAAAAAAAAATTTTTTTTGGGGTTCCCTTTTTTTTTTGGGAAAAAATAAATTTAAATTTTTTCCCCCGGTTAAAAAAATTTTTTTTTTTTTGGTTTAAAAGGGGAAAAAAAAACCCCTTTAAAAATGGGGTTTTGGGGGAATTTTAAAAAAATTTTTTTTGGCGTTTTTTAATTTTTTCCCCTTTTAAAAATTTTTTAAAAATTTTTTTTGGGGGGGAAAAAAAGGGGGGGGGGGAAGGGGGATTTGGGTTTTCCCCCCAAAAAAAAAAAATTTTTAAAATTTTTAATTTTTAAAAAAAAAAAATTTTTTTAAAAATTTTTTTTTAAATTTTAAAAAAATTTTTGTTTTAAAAATTTGGGGAAAATTTTTCCAAATCTTTAGAAAATTTTTTTTATTAAAATTTTAAAATTTTAAATTTAATTTTTTAAAAAGTTTTTTTAAAATTTTTTTTGGGGTTTTTCCCCCAAATTTAAAAAAAATTTTTAAAAAAAAGGGGGGTTTTTTTTTTTTTTTTTTTAAAAAAATTTTTTAAAAAAAAAATTTTTTTTTTAAAACCCTTTTTTTTTAAAAATTTTAAAAAAAAATTTTTTTTAAATTTGAAAATTTTAAAAAAAATTTTTTTAAAAAAAAAACCCCCAAAAAAATTTTTTTTTGAAAAAAATTCCATTTTTTTATTTTTTTGGGAAAAAATTTTTTAATTTTTTTTTTTTGGGGAGAAAATTTTGGGGTTTTTGGTAATTTTTAAAAATTTTTGTTTTTTTGGGGGTTTTGGGGGGTTTTGGAAAATTTTTTTAAAAATTTTTTTTTTTTAATTTAAATTTTTTTTTTTTTTGGGGGGTTTTTTTTTTTTCCAAAAAATTTTTTTAAAAAAAAAAAAATTTGGGGGTTTTTGGGGGCCCCCCAAAACCCAAAAAAAAAAAAATTAAAAAAAAAAATTTTTTTTAAAATTTTTAAAAAAAAAATTTTTTTAAAAAAAAATTTTTTTTTTTAAAAAATTTTTTTTTTCCCTTTCCCTTCCCCCTTTTTTTTTTTTTTTTTTTTCCCCTTTTTTTTTTTCCCTTTTCCCCCCCTTTTTTTATTAAAAATTTTATAAAAAAATTTTTTTTTTATTTTTTAAAAAATTTTTTTTAAATTTTTTTAAATTTTTTAAAAATTTTTTAAATTTTTAAAAATATTTTTTTTTTTTTTTTTATATTTTTTTTTCCCCTTTTTTTTTAAAAAATTTTTTTTTTTTAAATTTAAAAAGGGTTTTTTTTTTTTTTTCTTTGGGTTTTTTTTTTAAGGGAAAACCCCCCACCCCAAAAAATTTCCCGGGGAAAAATTTTTGGAAAGGGAAAAAGGGGGGGGAAAAAAAAAAAAAAAAAAATTAAGGTGGGGTTTTTTTTTAAAAAAAAATTTTTTGTTTTTTTTTTTGGGGGGGGTTTTTTAAAAAGGGAAAAAAAAAAAAAAATTTTAAAAAATATTTTGGTTTTTTTTTTTAAAAAAAAACACTTTTTTAAAACCCTTTAAATTTTTTAACCTTTTTTGAAAAAAGAAATTTCCCAGGGGCCCCCCAAAAAAAATTTTAAAAAAAGGTTTAAAAAAAAGGAATTTTTATAAAAAAAAAAAAAATTTTTTTTTATTTGAAAAAAAATTTTTTTTTTAAAAAAAAATTTTTTTTCCCCAAAAAAAAATTAAAAAATTTTTTTTTTTAATTTAAAAAAAATTTTTTTTCCCCTTCTTTTTTAAAAAAATTTCAAAGGTTTTTTTTTTGGGGTTTTTTCCTTTTAAAAACCGGCCCTTTTTTTGGGTTTTTTTAAAAATAAAAAAAACCTTTTTTAAAAAAAACCCCCCAAAAAAAAGGGGGGGAAAAGGGGCCCCCCCCCCTTTTTTAAAAAAAAAATTTTTTTTAATTTAAAAAAGGGTTTTTTTTTTTTTTTAGTTCCTTTTTTTTTTTTTTTAAATTTCGGGTTTTTTTTTTTATTAAATTTTGGGGGTTAAACCCCAAATTTGAAAATTTTTTTTCCCTTTTTTAAAAAAAAAATTTTTTTTTTTTTTTTAAGCTTTTGTTTTTTTAAAATTTTTTTGGGGAAAAAAAACCCAAATTTTTAACTTTTCCTTTTTTTTTCCTTTTAAAAAAAATTTTTCCCCCCCCCCTTTTTTTTAAAAAAAAAAATTTCTCCTTTTTTTTAAAAAAAAAAATTTTTTTTTTTAAAAAAGGGCCCCCGTTTTTAAAAATTTTTTTTTGGTTTTTTTTTTAAAAATTTTTTTGGGGGGGAAAAAATTTTTTCCCTTTTTCCCGGGTTTTAAAAAAAATTTTTCCAAACCCCCTTTTAAAACCCCCCCCCTAAAAAAAAAATTTTCCCCCTTTTTAAAAAAACCCCAAAAAAAAATTTTTTTTTTTTAAAAAGGGGGTTTTCCCCCCTTTTTTTCAAAAATTTTAAAACTTTTAAAAACCCCCCAAAAAAAAAGAAACCAAAAATTTTTAAAAAAAAAAAAAAACGGGAATTTTTTTTAAAACCAAAAAAAAATCCCGTTAAAAAATTTTTTAAAAAAAAAAACCAAAAAAATTTTTTTTAAAAAAAAAAATTTTAAAAACCTTTTTTTTTTTTTCCAAAAAAATTTTTGGGGGAAATTTTCCCCCCCAAAATTCCCGCAGTCTAAGAGTTTACATCCAGCCTCTTCGTACTGAAATTTGAAACCACTGCATATACTTTACAAGCATCACGTTGACCTCAATTACCGTGTCTGCCTATCTTAGAGAAAACTGTAATTCCGCTTATCCGTTTCAAACATATTGATACAGGTGTTGTTTATTTTGTAGTCCAATGATGTTCAATAAGTTATTGAAATTTTCTCTCACGTGTTTCATATGAAATCGTATGAATTTGTAGTGGCTCTAATGCCTGCAAGCCAGTCAGAAGATGTGTTTCCTTCTCAGATTTCGCAACATCGATCGAGGTTGCCGTGTTTTTCATTATATGCGTATATGTGTATTCTGAAGTGATAATATAGTTAAGTGTTGGAGCGATGGCTCGACCCTGAAATTATTGAGCAGCTATTGCCCTGCATAGTAGTATAAGAAAAAGCCGATTTAAGCACAACGACCCCTATCCCCACACCCTACAGACCTAGAAACAAATATAAAATGACCACTTTTCTCTGATCTAAACTCTCACCCCAATGATATACACATACAATTATAAAGCAGATCCTAGTTGATAACATGCATACCTTACTTGGTAACATCATTTATCTAATCAATATCATCTATAGAACCAGCCAAGCTAGAACATGTATACCTTACGTGATAACATCTGCTACCTAATCAATATCATCGTACAGAGCATAGTCAAGTTTTAAAAACTCAACCCCTATGCAAAATCCAAAGTCAAATATTCTTTAACTACACAAAAACTGGTCAAGTGGCAGATGTATTTTTTTTTAAGGAAAAGGAGGATGTGAGCCCAAATATCTTTTTTTTTTCACACCCTCCAATCCTTCAAACAAATATAAATTACCTCTATGAGAGACCTTAAAAACCCAACCCCTACACAAAATCTAAAGTCTATAACTATACAAAATAACTAGGTAATTTAATCAATAATCACGCTAAGATCCAAGCTATAGAACACCTGTTGCAAAATACCTAGGTAACGTAATCAATAATTGCGCGAAGAACTAAATTATGTAACAGATGTTAATAATTCTATGGAGACCGAGGCAAGTAAAATGTTTTAGTAATGTTGTATACGTCATACGGAGATCACGAGATTAGAAGGAATGTTCTCGACTAAGGAAATACTGTAACGCTCATACGTGATTGGAAAATTCTGGAAAATGATATACTCTAATACGCATGCGTAAACGCCTGTATCAAAGTCAGGTACACGTCTAATCACGCAGTTTGAGGGAGCGCTTCATCAGATAACAGCTATACTGAGATCATGTTAACACCCAGACAGAAATTAAACTACGCATTTGTGAAAAGATAAGTACATTATTATTAAGTTTGGATAAAATTTTATATTATGTCATACTTCTTTTGATAATATTTTCATGTTTGCTAACCCTCATTGGTAAAATATTTGTTAACATACTATCAAAGCAGCAGGGAGGGTGAACCCTACAAATTTTTGCGACAAAATCGATTAAAGCCTCAGAGTGCCAAATGGAACCTTCCTACGAAATCTCATATTTCAACCAAAAAAAAAATAAAGACCCCATTTTACAAATGGAGCCTTAGCGATTTTGTCGCAAATACATTGTCATAACCACCCTCAAATTGCTGCCATCTACGGTCGCAAATATGTTGTCATCTCACCCTCCCTGCTGCTGATTAATACAAATTATTTAACCAAATATTTGATCAAGGCCAATACGATATTGTGACCGAGGGTCGTGTAAATTTATTGTTATAAATCCATATGGGACTGACTGAGCATGACTGAAGTAATTTTTAAATCCATTGAAGTCCATATCGGAACACCATGTTTGCCAAATATTTCGTAGCGTATGTGTATCAACACCATTGAATACAGCAAGAATATTGCAGTTATCGCGAATCACTTTTGGAATTTGAGTATATCGTTGAGTGACATATATCACGTCAGTGTTTTTATGCCTACCTCGGGAAAATATTCTAGCAGGGTTCTTTTGATTATCTAACATTACATCATCGTACACTACAAGATTGTTTATGTCTCCTCGGTTT